>JAPDSC010159939.1:53440-66517 GCA_026290005.1 Latrodectus geometricus
TGTTTTGATGCAAAAATTCATGGCTTTGATTCTGACTTATGTTGGGTGCTTGTAATGGTTTGGAATCCACCTTAACTATAGATCTTTATCTAAACCTTTGAGTGTGAAAAATCACTGCTGAATGACAAATCAAACCTAATGTTGAACTTTGGGGCTTACACCATTTGATCATTTTATCTTTGTGGCATCAATAAGTGAAATATTCTGGCTTAGATATGAAAAAAATAAGCTAGATATTTACTTGTAAAGTAAAATGGTTGAATTTTAAAAATATGGAATGTTATCTTTGTCTTTAATTTATACCTTACACCTGAAATGATATTTTAATATCTTTCTTTTTTTTTAGGCCGCATCTTGCTGAAGGGTGAGAACATCACACTCATTATGAAGTGCCAAGATCCTGAGGCATAAATCAAAAACTGGAGTTCTTTTGTTTTTCTTATCCTGCAAGATTATTTCATACTTCCATTGTTTTTTTAATTTCATTGCTCTCATGAATGTATCATTAAAGTTTTGTTTCTACCTATAACAAAGGTGTTGCTTGGGATCTATTAACTTCTCAATTACAATTTAAAATTTTCATAATTGCACTTTTTGCTTGCTATAAACTTTCTCAAACAGTAAGTTTTGTGTACTGTAGATTTTTTGCTCGGAAAATATGTAAAAATTATTAAATTATCTTAAAAGACTCAACAAAATTATATGAAGCTTTTTGGACTGTTTATATAATTTCAGAAAGGACAATACTAAAACCTCAAGATTTTTCATTTCCACAAATTAAATTTAATTACTTGCATGTCTTCAAAGTTTGATAGCATTTTTTGGTTGAAAAAAAGATTTCCCAATTGATCATAAGAAAATTATTTATTCTGTTATATGACACTAATAAATTACATGGATTAGTAATTCTTTTGATCAATAGAAAATGTGTAATACCATCATATTTTGAATTATACAATTTTCCCTAATACTCTTGTTATCTCATCAATAAAATTATCAAAAAAAAAAAAAAAATTTAGGAATGACTGTGTTCTTTTTTAAATACCCCCCCACCCCAAATATTGTTAAAATACCATGAAAAGAAACTTCTTAATAGAATAAATCCTATTTATTTGGAATTAAATTTTAGTTCTAAATAGGATAGAGATGAAAACATACTTATTTTAAGTTTAGGCTACAGAAAGAATGGAACACTTAAAAGACATAAAAATGCTCATTTAATTGAAATCAAATATTGCTGGCAACTATTAAGATAATTAAAGTAATTCTTGGCTAAAAAAGCACGTAAGCGAAATTCCAGTATCCAATGATGCTATTTTGATTTATGTTAAATGTTTTGAGTGTTCTATTATCCATATATTTTTGTTTTGTTCTACGGGTGAACACAAGAAGGAACATTTTCATAAAAATTAGTATAATGAAAATTGGCATTACACTGCTTCATATATGAAGTGCTAATAGAAAAAATCATGCAAACTAAAATTCATAATTTCTTATACTGACTGAATATATTTAAAAGATTTTCCTATGATCGCATACAGTTTTAAAGTTGTAACCAAATTTTATTTGTTATTCATAATTTATAGTACTTTTATATGATCTCTTCAAGCTAGTTTATTGCTTTTGAAACCGATGTAATTTTTCGACTATTTATGTTTGTTGTCCGAGAATTAGGAAGTTAATACAATAGACACTCCTTTTTATGAACTCGTAAGGACTGTATAATATTTCATAAAAGAAAAATAATAGATTATTAAACTAATTTTTCTTTATAAATAATATTCTATAAGAAAGAATTATAGAATTCACTATAAGAATCACATGCAAAATAAGATTCATATTTAACACATCCATTTTATTCACATTGCACTTCACATAATTTTCTAAAGCTCAAACTGTGTCTATCTTTAACTCTGGAGGAGTCCAACTGCCTGATGCTTTGAAAACTGTCCAGCTTCACATCAAATCAGTTGGACTTCTCTTTAAAGGCGTAACGTCAGCACGAATGTTCATTCCACTCATTTTTTCTTTTAAATATTTTCGATGGTTCTGTTTTCTTCCCCAGACTTTTCTGAGCTTTTAAAATTGTCGAGAGGCTTTTCTTCGGGACTCCATATTTTTTGGCAATTTTTGTCTTTTAATATTAATTTTTAGATTTTTTTTAAAATTGCAATTGATAAGCATGTTCATTTCTTCAACTGCGACAAACCCTCAACGGAATCAGCTCACGCTTTCTCTCTCCACTAATGAAACTTCATATATTGAATGGTTCAAATGAAACGCAACCAACTACATAGAGGTTTCCATGTTCTGACGTACGGGTAGGAGAAAAGAATTTTCACCCCCTCTGTCCTTACGGATAACGAGTTGAATTCACCAGGCCAGTTTTTCGAAATCAAATGTCTGTTATCTATGTGTCCATGACTATAATGTTCCTACAATCAGTAATGCTTGCAAGTGGCGCTACGTTGTTTAAAAACAAATCAAGTTCATTGGCATAAGGAATCAATTATAAAAATTTATCTTAAAAAAAGAAAACTGTTTGTCAGAAACAAAACGTAAAAAGAGACTTCAAAATTTTTCAAAGGGAGGTAAAATTATATGTCTATGATGCCACGAGCGTCTACTATGCAAAGTACACATTTTATAGAATGAAGCCATACTTTACAAAAATAGAAAATTATGTGTGCGTTTTCTTAACCATAAAGTGGTTATTTGTTTTGTTACAGTTGAGATCATGGCTAAATAACTTTCTGTTTTCACCAATTCCAGTTTTCTTTCCGGCTTTTGGAAAGATTGATTTTTACGAGACAGAGATAACTTTGGTTTCAATAGATTTAATTCAAAAAGACTCTTGAACATTTTGTGCTTAAAACATTGATTTTTCAAAGTAAGCAGAAAACATGACATCGAGTGCGTCTTTGTGGCTTGAACTCTTTGAAAATCAAAATTAAAAATATTGAAGCTCATTTTGGTAATAAATGGATTCCATTATTATCGAATTACCGATGTTTTGCTAAAAACCAGAGTATTTGTTTGAGAAGCTATCTTCTATTGACTGGAGTAATTACCACCTTGACAATAGACAAATTAAAAAAAGACCAGACAACCACCCACTTTATGTTTAATAGAAAAAAGCAATTTAAATGTTTTTTAAAGTTAATTAACAGAGCTGGTAGCCGAACCATTTGTGTTTTGGCATTCATTTCAACTATATGAATTTGATTTTTCGTCGTTTTAAGTTGTTATTAGTCGTTAGAACCTAATTTACTGTATGTTAGAGAATTGAGGCACTGCGCCTGGCCAAACCTGGTTTGTTACTTCCTGTCATGTTTTTTTTTTTTTTTTTGTAGTGTAGAAATGTTGTGATAAAGTTATGCTTTTACATTTGTTTCAGGAATAATTCAATTTTTCCTTGTTGAATATTACATTTAAAATAATCAACGCTCTTAAGATGCAAAGAAAACGATTACGAGCAACACTAACTTTTACTCTGAAAAAAATTGAAATAGAATTATCGAAAGAAGTAAGTTATACGGAAACGCTTTCAGTTTTGAAATGTCCACTTGATGATAAATTTCAAAGATTTGATGTTTGTCAGGCTGTTGTATCTAAGAAATTGTTGCAGTTTGAAAATGAATTATTTAATGATAATTTTAACGAGTCTGAAAATTACAGAGATTGATTTCTAGGAATTTCATCTTAAATTGATTTAAATTATTCAGAAACTTTCTTTTCCATGTGATAAGGAGTCCAGAAAGTTCAAATTACCGAAAATTTAACTCAAAAAATTCAATGGAAAAGCAAAAGAATACCTCTCATTTTGGAGCCAGTTTCAAAAAATAAATAATGAAACTATTGCCGATGAAGACAAAATTTAATATTTATTGCAAACTATGGAGCCGGGCTTCAAAGTTGAATACTTAGTTCCTTTGCTACTGCAGGTAATTATTCGAAAGCAGTTAAAAGAGCGTTTTGGGTGTGCAGATTTATGTTCGTGATTTATTATCAATGGTTTGAAGAATGTCTCTACAAGAAGAGCGAAACAGATTTACCTTCTCTTTACGATAAGCTGGAAAGAAAACTAAGCGCATCGAAGAATTTTGAGAAAACCTAAGAAAAGTATGGAGATTTTTCTTAGGACGTTAGTGGAAAGTTGCCCGCACGAAGAAATATTGGTTGCATGGGAATGTAGCCGAAATCATGATACCAAGAAATCAAGATCCTTAGAACTTTTAATGGACTTCCTTCGTTAAGAGGAAAAGAATGAAGAAACGGTAATACTAAAACGTTCTGGATTCATCTCCCCTATAAAACTCACCGAAAAAAGGAAATTGAACATGTAAAATCTGAACAATATAGATAAGAAAATAATTAATTGTCTTTTTTGCGATGTGTCGCATCCTAGTGAAAAATGATTTACGCCTAAAAAATTACATCTACCGATAAACAGCAATTGATACTAAAAAAAAGTGAGTTTTTTCTTACTTAAAAAAAGTTAGACATTTAAGTAAATATTGTAGTTTAAAAAATGAATTACAATGTTCTTATTGTAAAAATAATCAGTATGATAGTATGTGTAATAAGCAAGAAAAATTTAATGAATAAAAATATTCCGAAGAAAGTTCTCTTTCCAACTCAGGGGAAAAAGCGAAACAGTATTTTTGCAGACCTTCTGTATTCCGATAAACTGTCTAGGTCGCCAGAGTAGTTATGCAAGTGAAAGGTTGATGACCCGGTTCGGGGCCTCCCGTGACCTTCGAGGAAGGTCTCCCCACTTAAGAACGAAAGGTGATCCACGTGCTTTTCTTTTGAGGTAGGGGAGATGAAATGGAACAAAAACAACATCGAGTATTTTCTGTTGAAGTCTGCAATTTGAAACAAACATTTACTTGCGCGTTTGAAGCTCTTTCTGAAAAACAGATTAGTGAATTTATTCCTATGATTGAGAAAAAGAATATTTTGATTGAATTAACAGAAAATAAAACAGATTTTATTCTTTACAAAAAGAAATAGAAATTATTCTTTTAATAAGTGCAGATGTTATAGGAAGGTTATTAACAGCAAGTTTTTGAAATTAAAATCTGGTTTAAAGGCCATTGAAACGAAACTCGAGTAGATTGTATTTGAAAAATATAATTCAAGTGAAAGCACTAATATTTTAAAAACATTGTCAATGCATTCTATAAAGATATTTTTTAGTAAATTATGATAACTTGAACTTTTAGGAATTTCTGATCCAACCCTAATTGACAAAGAAAAAGGTGATTTTAGTTTTCGATGACTTCAATCATAAAATGAAAATTCTTCCTCACGCAAGATATGAAGTAGAACTCCCGTGGAGAAAAAAATAATGATATGAATTTACCGGATAATAAAGATCTAGTTTGGAAAAGACGCAGACGAATTATTAACAGGTTAGGGTGCAGTGAAGTTTTTGCTAGTTATCAGCGTATTTTTTAGGATTGGGAAAAGTAAAAAATTATTGAATGCATGCCAGATTTTGAGATAAATAGTGAATGTCATTTTTTATCTTATAGACCAGTAAATAAATTAGAAAGCCAAACTAAGAAAATTCGGCCAGTATTTGATGCTTCTGCCTCTTAGAAAGCGAAGCCTTCTTTGAATGAATGTTTGTATAAAGGAATTAATCTTACAGAGTAAATACCTGATATTATCTTAACAGATTTAGAATGTATTCCGTAGGTATCAATGCTAATATTGAAAAGGCTTTTTTAATGTTATCTATAGCACTACAGATTTTCTTAGATTTTTTCCCCTATCTAATGAAGGGCAGCTAGTTTATAGACATTGTATCGCCGTTTTTGGTGTTTCATTAACCCCTTTCCTTCTTAATTCTTCTATTATACAATTATTAGAGAATTGCATACTTGAATATTGTTATG
This sequence comes from Latrodectus geometricus, assembly GCA_026290005.1. Lineage (NCBI taxonomy): Eukaryota > Metazoa > Arthropoda > Arachnida > Araneae > Theridiidae > Latrodectus > Latrodectus geometricus. The sequence continues at coordinate 59,347 of JAPDSC010159939.1, forward strand.
TAACTCAGAAGCTGAAGCGTTCTTTTTAAAAAGTGAGTCGAGTGTATTTACTCGATATGAACAAGTTATAAAATATGCTAAATTAATTATCATTAATGGATGTTTAATCTACTCAATTTTATAAGTAGTGTATCTGTTATAAATGTTGATAAATATTCAGGAGAATTTAGGAGTTTTTTGGTAGAACTTGCAATATTGATGACATTTGCTATTCGACAATGAAAATTATTCCCTTTAAAAAAGAAGTAAAAAATGGTCAGATGTTAAAATATCTTACAATAGTCTTTGACTGTCCACTGTGGTTTTTTGATTATTAAAATAATTGTGGTTAAAACTGCCATGTGATTTCTAAACATACTATTATTCTTAACATATTATTTATTTTTACACTAAAATGTTTTGTGAAAAATAACTAAAAAATATTGTTATAAATGTGAAAAAATTTCAGATTAAAAAAAAAGATTGTAACTATACATATTGGAGTAGCGATCATAACTGGCGCCGATAACGATGCCTATTTTAGCGCTCCACACCCAAAAATGGTAATATAATACGCAAAATAAACTTGCAATAAGAATATAATACAAATAAAATAGAAAACAATCTAAAATAAAGGTAATTTAATAAAGACTTAGATTATATATTGTTAAATTTGATATAAAATAAAATATTTAAAAACATCAAAACTAGAATTAGGTTTGAAAATGTGTCAATGGAATAATTAGACTTACAGTAATTTAGAGTTAGTGAGAATATTATTTATGTGTTACATTACATAATTGTAAAAAGTATACAATTTCGAACAATAAAAATATGTTAATTAGACATGTTAAGTAGATGTATTTATTAATAGCAGTAATAATCTGATATATTAATTATACTGCATACATTTTCCTTGCCTTTGAGGAATCAAATTAACCAACTGCTTAATGAAAGACGATCATTCCAAATTTTTCTCTTTATACTCTGAAAAGTAGGGTCAATTAAGTGATATCGTCCCACAATTAATAGCAAATATATTAATTTTAATTTACTGAACAAACATTCACGACTGTCAATTGATTTTGAAATAGTAAGGATTATTTGAAGTGCGAATCTCATCTGAAACATTTGATTCGAGATTATGGTGGTAAAAATTCTTATAGAATTTTGAAATTTTATGAATTTTTGAAATTTGATGGAATTTTAGAATTTTTGACTACTTAATTATATATTTTTATTAAATTATTGATTTAAATTATCACCAGGCATTACAAAGCTCAAACTGTAGGTCCCGGTCCGATTGACCCTCAAGTGCCCGTAATGACGATTGAGCAATAAACAAGCCAAATTAAAAATTATTGGTATTCTGATATAAAAAAAGGAAATGATTTATCATTCATATTTTATGATTTTACTTCGAGAAGTTATCTCAGTCGGTTATTGTATCCATAAAAAAAAAATGTTTACTTATATTTAATAAGTCTTAACGATTTATTTTAATATAAACATTTTTTTAATAAATATTTCTTTATTAAAAAAATGTTTATATTAAAATAAGAGCTTATTTTTAGTCTAAATTAATTTAAATGCATTGTTTTATGCATATATTTATATTTTTCATTCAATAAATTAAAAACATTAAGATATTTCTAATTTTTTAAAATGTATAATAATCCTTTTAAATTCTTCCAATATGCTATAAGTTAAAACATGTCTTTGTTTCATAAATTGAAATAACTAGTTAAAAATAATTATCAAGAAGCATTTTGTGTATGCTCAAACATATAAAAATATATTGAATACATTTGATCTTTCAACATAAAGTGTTGATATGAAAAACAACAAAATTACTCACGTAAGTCAAATCAAATTATCTCCGAAAACGCTGGAACTTTAAATATTTTGATTTTAAATATTTTAATTAATAAGTAATTTTATTCTAAATTACAAAACTGTACACACATGATGATAAATAACACATGTGTGTGTGTCACATCAACATGTACACACATGTTGGTTGAAAATCGCTGTTAAAAAAGGGAAATGTACAGGTTATGTTATGACAACCTTAAAATCTACTCGATAGTCCAAAGTCAGCATTTTCTAACGAAATCCATTGATTTTATCGAAATAATGTAATTTACAAAAAACGAAAACGAGAGTTAATCGAGTGATGTTTGGGAAGTAATGTATGACATTCTAAATTGTGTAAGCGATAACAAGAAAAAGGAAACTATATATTTCCTAGAATTTGCAGATTACTTTTCGTTAGCCACAGATCTACCATATTTTGGATTCCTGGAATTCCTCACAATGAATATAACAATGCAAATTTAAGAAGAAATCCCCCGCCCCTTCATTGGAGCTGGACACAAGTATTTTGAATAAAAGGGAGCCTCATTTGTAGGAAATACGTTCCAGGTCATTCAACCTCCCCCCCCCCCAAACTAAGGGGATATAAAAAGTTTGAGATAAAAACAAAGATATTCTGGAGCGATGTACAAGAATTTCAGTAAATAATTTTATCAGTTTTCCTTTCCTTATCTTAATCGGATACCTTCAGGGCAGTGGTGTTGTGCTAATCTTTTTTTTTTTTTTCTTTTTTTTTTTACCGGAACGCGTATATATAATTATATAGACAGGGCTGATCCTGGGTAGGCGGCCGCTCTGTGCGGTCTCATGCAGTACCTTCTAATAGCAGAAAGCCTGACTACCACGTGACCAAATGGCTGTGACGTTGCATCCGTAGGCTATCGCTTTCTGAGTGACGCTTGAACAGAGACTTGTTACTGTGTTGTTTACCATTAAACAATCACTCATTTTCGAAATATTTTTCAAAATATATTGTTTTTATTCCGTACAATATTCAAGAACATGTCTTATAAATGTTGTGTAACTGCCTGTAAAGGCAACTATGCTAATGGACCCTCTATTTCGATTCCCACGTGAAGGTTTAAAACGCCAATGGATTCGCGCAATGCCGAGAGAAAACTATGGAAGTGACCAAACATTCCAGGGTAAGTAAATTAATTTTATTTATTGTTTCATTTGCATCATGTTTAGCTAGTTATTTTAATTTTGATTTTTTTTTAATAACATTAACAATTATAGAAAACAAATGAAATCAAAAGTGAATTCCTAATGAATTTTTTTAAAATTTATTACTCATTAAATTCATATTGTTCAAATATAAATTTTCATAGAAAAGTAAAATAATTATTAATTTTTCGATGTAACAATAAAATGCGTAGGGGTAAAAGAGAATTATAATAATACTAAACTCTAAGCTATTTCGAAATAAATTTCAGAATGATCTTAATGTTGTTGTTTCGATAATCTATTATTAGAAAAGAAAATACTGAGATTTCTTATCATATCATATTAAATAGAAATTAGTAAAGAAGACTAATTTCTTTGTTTCATGTATATCAGCTTTCTTATATTTAAATTTTATTTCTAGGTGTGTGAAGATCATGAAACAGATTTATTTGACTTAATTGATAATACTTTATCCTTTTTGTCAGAAAATACTGTAAATAAACTGCAGAAAGATGTTTTATATTTTGTAAAGGAACAGATTTCTTTAATTATAACTAAATAACAATAACAATTTATTGTTATTTAGTTATAAGTAAATTTTTATTTATTGAATATGAAAAGGAATTCCTTAAATGTTCTAATCATAGAGCATATGCATTTTCAATAATTAGAAGGATTCTAAATGAATCTGAAATTTATCTTCCTTTTGAAAAATGTGAAAATGGACATGCTGCTGAAGAAATAAAATTGTTCATTGTCAAATCGTGCATAAATATATTCCTTAAAAATTATTGCACAAAAACCAATGACTCTATAGTGATTAATGCTCTATCTAAAAAAGAAAACTTCAAACTTTACATAATTCTTAAAAAAATTACTTTTTAATGCAATTTGAATTAGAAATTGTATCCAATATCTTTATTTCCTTTTAAAACTAAAATCATATTGAAAATAAATTTCAGTATATTCAAATAGTTATTTTTACCCATTATTATGAATGCATCAAAATAAATTGAATAAAAATGTAGTAATTATGTATATAGTTTAACTTTGTTCTAATGTTTGTAAATAATTTATTTGTGTTGTAATATTCAAAATTATATAGGTAAATTTTGTTTATATATATATATATATATATATATATATATATATATATATATATATATATATATATATAAATTTATTAATTTTAGTCTTTGTATGTATAAGATTTCAAATTGCCAAACTTGTATTATTTTTTAAAGAAAATGTTTATGTGAATATTTCTTTTTCAAACTAAATTCATGCATTATTTTTGAAGAAATATAAAGAAAGTATGATTCTAATAAATTATTTCTTATTTTTCTGATTGTCTTTTCTTCTTCAACCACACAAAATTATCACCCATTAAATGCATTAAATATTTAAAATCTATCATACGCAGGGAATATATTTTGCTAATAAATTAATCATGTATATTGCATTTAATAAATTTTAAAGAAATATTTTCAATTCATAATAGATTATGTTTCTACTTATTATTTTAGAATAAACTATAACACCCAAAATGTTTTGCTTGAATTTTAAAAAAATGCACAGGAATGATTAATTATGTATAAATATGCTTTTCATAAAAATAATTCTATTATTAAATTTAGCACATTAATAATCACCAGATAAATATTTCCATTGAAAGTACACCAAAGGAAATATAATATCCAATATTGAATAAAATTTCATTGACTAGATTTTATAGAAAGTTTTCATTCAAAGTAATACTTGAATAAGTTTTTACATATAGTTGCTATTAATTTTTTATAATTCTTCGTGGAAACAATTTCAATTTTAATTTAAAAATATTATAGTAATTGATTGCGAGGGATTTTTTTAAACAACATAAAAACAGTTCCTTCGGAATATTTTAATCGTGAACGAAGGCGATTGATTACAGCCATCGGTTGATGACGTCACAAGAGAGTGTTCAGGCTTTCTTAGCTATAGAGGGTGATGTCTCATGTCCCAAATTTAACGACGGGAGGGGGGGGGGGAGATTTCACACAATTTTCGCCTGTCGCCAGGATCAGCCCTGTATACAGCATAAAAAGGAAAGGAAACGAAAATCATTACGAAACAGATTTTGTGTATATATATATATATATATGTTTATTACAATAATAGGAACGTTTATAAAAATTAGTTGACAAATTATAAAATACGCATAGTAGATACTCAAACAATATTGCATAAATATTTTTAATAATACATGAAAACACTAATGGCTTTTATAAAATATTCCAAATAGGATTATGTTCACACTTTTTAATCGACACTTTGACTTAGGTAGCGTGCATAGTATATTTTGCTAACAGTAGTACTTATTAATCTTATTATTACATTGTATTGGTTCGGGTTCGGTTCAAATCCTTGTTTATAATAATACTTATAAAAATTCGTCAAAAACTAGGGAAAAAAAATCAGCAATTCTTCTTTTTAATTTTTTTTTTTTTTCAATACTCGTTATCAGAAATCATCTTTAGTTCCGGAACGCGTTCCTGTCCAAAAAGGAAGTACCGGAACGACGTTCTGGAGCGTTCCGGTTCGACAACACCACTGCTTCAGGGGTCCAAATAAAATTAATTTAATTAGGAAACGAAAAAATGTAAAAGTCGAAATTATTATAATAATTTATGCAACATTAATTATTTTCCTTTAAAATGAAGGTTATAACTCACTATCATCCAGTTTTAGATTCATTGAAGCCCTAAACTCTAGAGAACGTATATTATACATTTGAGAATAACGAGAATTAAAAAATTTTTATGCATAAGTAGCTGTCGATAAGCATAAATGTACGTTTTATTTAAAATTCACAGAATTATATATATGATTATCATCGTTGCAGAGCTTAAATTGAATTCGCGTAAAAAGCGAAAGAAAATTGTATTCATTTGCAATACGAAGTGCGAGAAAAGATATTTTTAATAAGTGCAGTTCAAGTCTACAGTTGCCACATCCCCTAAAGTTCTTAGGGGGGTTTTGACCATTGACCTCTACAGAATCCTGTTGGCGCCACGATTCTGAGGTTCCTGTCTGAGGGCCTCCCGTGGCTGCATATTTAAATACCTGTTTTTTACTATTATTGCATTGAAAATGTACTGTATGCTAGTTTAAGTGTTCCGCCAAAGAGTAAATACTGGAATATAGTTCATTTATTTGACGAAGTTCGCAATACTATGATTTCTTTCTCATATTTTTATTTGTCTAGTTAAAACTGCAAGGAGTAAAATGATGTAACTTATATATTTTTAATAATTATAGATTATAAATATATAAGTTATAAATATAAAAATAAAATTATTAAGAAATTGAAATGAAATGCTTCACACGCATTCACTCATTTTATTCCAAACGAAATTTTAAGGTATCTTCCTTTTTAATTAAATTATTATTGGTTTTGTTTTAATTATATTTTGACAAGTTTTCTTTGATAATATTTCAGTTTTATGAATTTTTCTTCTTAGGGGGCGAATATTTTATTTTAGACAAGATGAGATAACAATTTTATATTTTTTATTTATAAAAGAAAATGCAAAATATTGCTTGTTATATAAAATGATATAATCCCAATAAGAAAATGAATATCATGTCAATACCTCAGAATATCTAAATTTCAAGAAAACTTTTTTTCACTTGGAACTATAGTAATCACGCACGAGTTCCTAATGATATATTTGTCGTTTATGATGATATATTTGCAATGTGAATTAGATAATTATTTTTTTATCTTGAGTAGAAAATATTTATTTACTGAATCAGTATAACAATTTTTCATTGATATGTTATTTGACATAGACAATATATAAAAAAGATTAAAGGAATTGGTTTAAAAAAAAAAAAAAAAATGAATAAATAGTAAAATTAGGGCTCATAAAGAACATGATGAATCTTGCGGCATTCATAAAATGAAACCAGTCATATATCATCAGATTATCTTTTTAGAATTTCCCTGAAATTATTGATCTCATAAATCAAGAGATTTTCATCAGCACAGATTATTTCATAAGTAACTTGAAACTAAAGTGAAAAACAAATGCATAAAAAGGGAACTGACCAATATAATACAGAAGACGCTCATTTTTACGAATACGTAGGGATTGGTAGAGTCTAAAAA
>JAPDSC010159939.1:66527-97236 GCA_026290005.1 Latrodectus geometricus
TTTTTTTTTGGTATTATCATTTTTATAATCATTGAATCGGGCTATTTCTACTACTAGATCTGATTTTATGATAGGTAAAATCATCTTATAATCTATTTTTTTATTTGTAAGGGATAAAATTGATGTACTCTTATCTTCTCATTTCTGTTGATGATAAAATGTTACCAAGCTAATGTAATTTTTATTTTAGAAAATGTTATAAATGCATAAACAAGTTTTGGTGGTTAAAAATGAAAACACAAATAACTATTAGAATCAATGAAGGTGTTAAAATCATTTTAATTAAATTTGAGGTTGCATTTGGTATTTGTTCATCAACTGGCATGATCGTGCCAGTTGAAAAATTAATCATATAATTTTTGTATATTTTGTCATTTTAATACTCATTTCTTTTTTTATTGCATTTTCCTTGCCTTAAGATGCATATTAGCTTGGAAACAAAGGTAAGATGAATGCATTTTAATTTACAAGTAAATTCAAATGATTTTTAATTTACAAGTAAATTCAAATGACTGTAAAATTAAAGAAAAGTAAATTTCAAGCTGTAAATTAAAATTCTTAATAATTAAATAAAAGTATAATTGATATTATAGTATTCTAACTGAATTGAATTTAATATAAATGTGTTTTTTTTTTTTTATCAAAATTGCATTAATATCAGAAAAATATGAGGTCCCCAAAGAAAAAATCAGAAATCCAAAAAATGTGAAAAGGAATAAAAAATATGGAACATCATAATTTGAAATATATATATTAGAGGTCATAAGAAATTTGATGAATTAATTCTTTAAAGTACAAATGTTAAAATAAATAATGCTAAATAAAACAATATGTTTAAAAATTTGCCATAATTACAAAATATTGTCAAAATAAAACCAAATAAATTTACTACAGAATTATACATTGCTAGAAAAATGTTGAAGTTTAATTGTGTAGAGAGATATTGTGTGATACTTGTTTTGTTTATTACATATATTTTTGAAATTTTGTTATCATTAAAGGAAATTTTTTTTTGAAAAAACATGTATATCATGGATGGTTTGAGATAGAGTGAAATTAAAATAAATGGTGAAAATGTGCTTTAGGTCTCCTGCTTGGCATGTTTTCAACAATGCCAATGCTATGGTGAAAATTATACTGCTATTTCAAAGTGAAACTTAATTAGTGACCAATGAAAAGGATAAAACAAAAGGGTAATTAATGATCATGTGCAAAAAAGCGCTTCAAATTCGTGAGTTGGCGAGGAAGGGGACCTAAACCATGATCTAACCAAATAAATTAATATTCTACATTTTTGATAAATTTTTCAAAAATAAATTTCTTTTATTTACCATTGAATTTAAAATATTTTTTTAAACTAAATTATTAGTTTTTTTTATCTAGAATTTTATATCACAGATGGTTAAATATTATTTATATTTTATAACTTGTTGCAATTTATTGAAATTTTCTATTAAATGAAACAACTGACAAATAAAATTCAAATTCACTAAATCTATAATTAGTGTTGGAAATACTAATAAAGTACATTATTAGATTATTTTTATCATTTTATTCTAAAAATAAATTAAATTTAAAACCTGTTTATAATGAAGATTTATGGATATCATTAATTTTTATGTAAGAATATTTCCAAAATTAAATGATTTTGAGCTCCAATACCAATAATTTGACTGTTAGACTTGAGTTTTATTTGTTAGTTTTTTTGAGTTGATCATTTTAAGAATTATTCAAATATTTTAAATTGAAATAATAATTTAAATTTTTTTGAGAAAATGTCTGATTCTTTATTATTATTTTGACAGTAAGGAACATATCAGTATATAGTTAAGATAACTACACAAGATTTAACAATGTCATTGCTTAATTTCAGTAAAAACTATAAATCATGCAGCAACAATATATGTTGGCATTGTCATAATTTGCAATATAAAAAATGCTTTAAAATTGGCAATGATTTCAAGCGAGTTTTTAAATCCAACCCATTTAAAATAATTGTTCAAGAATTGGAACAAAATGTGAAGGTAAGATTAATAACTTTATGCTTTTGCTTATGTACATAATAATTAATGTTCATTCATTGAATTGAAAATCAATGTAAAATCTGAACTTTTTGTTCCATTAGGTAATAGCCTCTGGACATGAGAGACTGCATTTTTTAAACCATAAACTTTTCCCTTCCTTACTTTCCATTATTTTTTTATTTTGGGTAACTAAAATATATATATAATTTTTTAATGTGTACTTTTTTGATTGCATCAATTTTTTTTATTGATTTAATGCTTTAATATTTCATTACATGCTGAAATATTATAAAAAAAATATTCAAAAACTTTGTTACCCCTTTGATGTTCCACCCACTTAGATCTAGAATGATCTCGCCTACTTGAATTTCATGTGTCAAAAAATTTATTGTAACATCAAATATAATACCTTAAGTATAATAACCATCAAATATAATACCTTAAAGTACTGACATTATATTGATTTCATTTAAATCTTAGATCATTTTTTTAAATGATTGTAATTAGTGGGAAAACACATTTTGTGTGAAAATTTTTTGTCTTCTAAATAATATTTTGTTGGAAGGCTTATATTTGGAGTCAATTTAATTTTATTATATTGTAGTCTTCCTGTGTAATTATGCTTTGAAATTAAACATTTTTACTATGTAGTAAAAAGTAGATGTTAATAGTCGTTTGGAATCCTTTTTTAACTGCAACTCGGACCAAATTAGCTCTTAGGCAGAAAGTGATTGAAAGATTCTATATTTGCAATCAGTAAAATTTGCGAGTATAGGAAGTTCAATTTGATTCTTTGCTGATCAAAAGTATAAAGAATTTTTTTTTTTGACAAAAATGCATTTATATTGAATGAGTAATGAGTAGAATTTACTCAATGTTTTCTATTGATAAAAATTATATTAAAAAAAATTAAAATTTGTCTCATTTTATTTGAACATTTGTCTTGTTATAATATTTATTAGTTTTACAACTGCTGAAGATGGGAAAATTCCCATTTACTTACTTTTAATGAACCATAATTGCTGATCTTTGTATTCATTGTTGCACTGGATGTGTAATATATGAGTCAAACTATATGATGTTTAATGTAAAAAAAATATATTTTATATGCTTTTGCTTCTTGAAAGTTATAAGTTATCTATTTGATATTGCTGATGCAAATTTAAGTACTGTTTCAATTTTTATTTCTGCATTTGATTAGTAAATGTACATATATTTATATATTTTAATTTTCAGGTTTTTTTCTTTGAAGTTTTTTAGCGTTAAGTAATTTGAATTGCTTATTTGTTGGATATCAATAATATAAAACATGAAATTATGTTTTAATTTTAAATTCAATTTATAAAAATTATTTACATTTAAATTATTTTTTATTTATGTATGCTGTTATTATTATTGCATTGATTTTATTTTACTTTAGTTACTTTGAACTATTTACTGAAACTATATTATATATGTGTGTTATGTATATCTATACTGGGATATATGGTCTTAAATGTTACAACCTTTAAATGTGCTTTTTCATGGTTATTAAAAAAATTATCATTGTATATACCATATTATTCACTTATGTTTAGATTTACTAAATTGTTTTAAGAAAGAAGATAATTAGTATATTGGATGTTGTGATTGATATAACCATCTTTTAATTGTTGAAATAAGAATGTTTCTTAATTGTAATTATTTTGAATTGTATTATAAATTAATCACTTAAGCCAATCCTTAAATCAATTGATTAAACACTGCACTAATTGTTTAAATCTCTATGATGCATATAGGGGAAGAATAAACATTGGTAATTTTCTAAAACATATAATATTTAAGTGCTTTTTTATTTAGTTATTTCTCAACCATTTAAAATTAGGCAATTTAGGTTTTTTCAGTAACTGAAAAATTTTCACAAATTGAAGTTTGGATTTTTTCAATGATTGAGGTGCTTTAAAAAATTTAAACTGTAATTTCTAATATATTTTAAATTTTATGTTTGAAAAATATTCAGTATGTCATTTATTATAATTGCAACAATTCATCAGAAATACTTATTGATACATTCCAATATTTATTTGTAAACAATTTTTTTTCCATATAAAATGTGTTAAGACCAAATCATTAAAAGGAAATTTTCTCAAATAAAAATTTCTTTTGCATACATTCATCATAGATGATAAAATTGTGAATTTTTCTTCTTAAGTATTATATTTGAAATTATGTTTTATCATAATGTCCACATTAACATTAACTGAGTAACATTGAAGGATAGAAAGTATATTCCGTAAGTGAAAAATCATTCCAAAATCATGCAATGGAAACAATGTGTTGGGTTAAGAAATTAAATTCCTCTCCCCTCAGAGTTGAGCAAGGATATCAAATTGTGATTAGTGGAAACATTCGATATACTCAGAAACAAAATGTATAATTGATTACATGTTAAAATATTTTTTTCCCATTTATTTGTCATTAACACCCTTAACTTCACTTTCAACTGAATAAAACTAAATTATATCTTCATATTCAAAAAAGTAGTAAATTATTATTTTATGAATCCTGAATGGGTAAATGTCTTATTTTGATCTTAGATGGCTTTAAAATGTATTAAATGGTATTTTGTCATGGTTTAAGACGATTGGCTTAAGTATTGTATAATTTGATTGAAATAAATATCCTTTTTTAAATGAGATTATAAAACATTTTCACCAAAAACATGTAAGATATCTAGATTTCAAAGTATCTTGTTAAAATTATATTTTTTAAACTCACTTCTCTAAAAAAAATTGTTTTTGAAGTTTATGAGAATTTGAAAGATTGGGTTTGATTTTAAAATGTTTAATTAAAAATTATTTGTATGGTTGTCTTTTTCTTATATTATGTTGGAAATTTTCCTATTCATTTGGGTAATTCATCATGTGTTTTCTTTACTCCTCCCATTATAAAAAATGGTGCCAAGATTATTATCATAATAAGTCACCAAATTATATCTTGTAAATTGTTTTATTTTACAAAAATTGATGTGTAATAATTATCAATTTTATGGTAAGAGTAATCTTGAGTGATATGAAAATTATTTAATATATCATGCAATTAGTTTCGATGCTATAATAATCTTGTTTCTTTTGTTTTGATAATACAGCTCTGAAAATTGAAGACCATAGTTATAGCTCTGATTGATAGCAATAATCTTGGCAACCCAGTTTTTATAGAAATGGCTGTGAAATTCTATTTCATATTATGTGGCATAATGTGCATGTTATATTGATAGTACACTTTTTTCATAATTAAGAATATTGTGTAATTATCTTTAATTTGTGTGCAACTGTTAATCTATATGATTTGTAGGATTTACCCATAGGTCATTAATAGTTTAATTATTTTATTGCTGCATAAGTAATTCAAAAACTTTTTTCATATTTTCCTGGTGTAACTTGTGATTATGCTTTTTAGTTTTTGTAAATATTTTGTAATGTGTTTATTTGTATAATTCAGTGTGATACTCTTGAAATAAATGTCTTGATTTCATTTTGTTTTTTTAATTCATCAAATGTTGTTCCTTTAGTTCTTTCATTCAGTATATTTAGAAAGTAAATAGATATTAAAGATCTGAAAATTTTCAATATTTTATATATATATCAAGCTTTTTATTTAAAAGTTACAAAGTAGGTGAAAATATTTGCTAGAAGGTAACAAAAGTTGTTTTTCAAAATTTGTAAGTATAAATAGAAAGAATTGAAAGCTGTTTTCTTAATGATGTTTTTTTTATTTCTAATGGCGGGCACCCTTGAGCAAGTAAGTACATTAGCCCATTTGCAGCAACAAGTCCGGAAACTGCTACTCATTTTATTGTTACCCGGTGGGCATCTGTCACGGAACCAAGTCACGGAGGTACAAGTAGCATTGCCCACGCCACACTACCACAAACCCGTTTATAGGGCAAACCACATTCATCCATCGTCTGAGGAAGGGACAAGAAACACAGAGAAAGAGATAGTGCATCCATGCTCGAGCCGAGATTCAAACCCAGGTCCTCCCCATCCGTACTCAGTTACGCTAACCACTAGACAGGTTGGGCGGTTTCTTAATGATGTATAAATTTGTAAATATCTTGTTAATATATAAAACCAGAAATAAATGATTTGGCTGAAAATATTTTTAGATTAAAAACAATAAAACCACTGCATTTTGTCCTTGACATTCTCTTTATTATTTTTAAAATATTAGGAAACTTTTGAAAATAAATGCAAGGCTCTTAAAATAATCGATGTTGACTAATATTAAGCATATTTTTGTGCAATGTTTGCCACATGCAAGATCTCCATCCAGTTGAGTCCATCCATGTGGTTGGATTATATCGATATCCTCCAAATTGAATTCCTGGAATATTGAAATATTGCACATATTAAAAATATGATAATTAAAATAACTAAAAAGATTTTTTAAGCAGGAACAAGATGATAATATTTGAATTCTTAGAAACTTCTTAAAGTGAAATAAGCATGCAGGACTAATATATATATATATATATATATATATATATACACACACACACAAGTGTTAAAATGTGATTTACATGCCTCAAATATATCTGATATGTATGATTTTTACATAATAATCTTATATTTTCTGTAGATTTAATACAAGTTGTTATTCGATAAAATTGTTTAAATATTTTTCAATTTTGTGCTTTTGTGTAGCTATTTTAAAGAATGTAAACTTGGTTGCATTTAAAAGTTTTAATTTATTATGATCTAATGAGAATTTGAAGACTTATTGATATTTGAGGAATAAAAAACATTTTGAATTTTTTATACTTAAAAATGCTACTCTATTCAAATAAAAGTTTCAAAAATCTGCAACTTAACTTAATCATTCAATTCAATTTAACTAAATGGTTGAATTCTTCTGATTTTCTAGCATGTTTTAAGAAACACTGACTAAAAATGTAAATAATTCATATTGTAAAACAGAAAAGAGTGATCAATAATTTTGAAAGTGTTACCTCTGTACATTTTTGTGGTTTTTATCAATATCTCAATTGAAATTTTAATAGTTTTATAACTGTTCCTAGTACTCTTAATTTCAACTAATTATAGTTCATCATTATTACTCGATAGTAAAATTGACTTGTGTAATTCTGGAAGCATAGCTGGGTTTAGTGGTACTGGGTGTGGAATTCAGATGTGTCACTCTCATATTTATTAGATGTTATGTAAGATATATTTAAATAAAATAATTGTTTTTCTGACATTTTTTTGAAACTGTTTCCCTTCTAACTTCATATACCAGTAAGAATAATAGGTAATTATTTCCTATTTTCTATAACTAGAAATCTGCATCTTGTTTAAAATATAAACACAATAGTTTTATTGAGAAGTCATCAATTGTGTTTTTTCCCCCCTGATTTTTCAATTTTAAAATACTGATAGTTATTTATAAATACTAATTTAAAATAAATATCATTAAGATTCATATTAAGATTTTTGAGAAATAAGTCTTACAGTTGGTTGTCAGTAAAATGTCTACTTATTTTTATTATTATAATGTGTTTAATAAAATTATTTTTTAAGAAAAAATTTATTAAAATATGTTTTTATATTTACATAAAAGGAAGAGCTTATTTTAAATTTTGGATTATTTTGTAGACAATGTTTTGTCCAATGGAATATTTTTATTTCAGTAGATTTAAAACACTCGCAGATGATTTGAAATAATAATTATGAAAATCAAATTTTTTCAATGCATAAAGATAATGATTATCCCCATTTCTTTATATTCTTAAATATTTTATTTCAAGTTAAAAGATACTTTTTTATGCAAATTGAAATATATATATATATATATTAATATATATATATATATCTTCAAGAACTGTTATGTATGTATTAGAACCTTATTTTGAAAATTCTTGTTTTCGAAAAAATTTTTTCAATGGAAAGTTCTTATATAAAGGCATCAAAATTACAAGTAAAAAAAAATTTCCGGAAACGTTTAAGCATTGAATAATTTAGATTTTAATAATTTCGTTTTAAATTTAAATTGCGCATCATTTTGATAAAGATTTACTGACGGAAAATTGGTATTAATTAAACAAAAATGAAAAATACATAATAGACCAATTATAAAACTATAAAATTCATGATTCTTATAATATTTATGATAATAAATGTTTGTGTCAAAAGTCAAAATTTTCAAATCCAACGCTTATTTTATTATTTTCTTAAATATAAATTATTTGCTTGAAACTGATCATTAACATGATAGTTAAACTAATGGTGTTAAGGAATTTACTATACGTTAAACATGTAAAAAGAAAAATTATACTAAATTTATATGTATTTTCCTAGAGTTTCGATACAAGTACTTTCAATTCTCACGGTGCTATCAAATTGGATTTCAAGTGGGCAATTCTCTGAATAGAATTTTCATAAGTCGAATAAAAAAACTAACATGTCTACGCTTCTTGATTTTAAAATCGAATCTGTGATTCTTTTGCTTGACCAATGAACTAAATTGCAATTAATCTAATTAAGTGGTAAAAAAAATTTAGTCAAAATTACATTAAAATTTTATGCAACATTGTTTCTTTAAAATGAAAGATTTTAAAGTTTTGATTCATTACCACCTAGATTTAGATCACTGATCTGTCGAATATGATTGTGTATTTAATTATCTATTTGTACTTTAGTGATTTTTTTTAGGATTGTATTGAACATGTATTAAAAAGTAATTTAGGAATTCCTCAACAGAATGAGCCCTAAGTGCATAGCTTATTCACCTGACAAAATTTACGACATTAAAATTATATTCTAATTTTTTATGTCGTGTGTCTAACCGAGATTGCAGTGAGTAAAATGTGACACAACTTACGTATTTATATAAGGTAAGCAAAAAAGTTCTTGTCTTTTTTAATGACCCCCGAAAACTTGGCCTACAAAAGCTCTTCCAAAATGGAAGACGCTTTATCTGACTTCATTCACCCAATCCCTGCAGGCGAGCCTGGCTTCTCCAAATATTATAAGTAAAAAACATAATGTGGATATTGTAATAAAAATTTAAAAATGATTTTCGTTTTAATTATTTTCTGATTAATTAATAATATTTCTTCTGAAATTGGGGTTTTTCATTTTATGCACTATTTTTCTATACAAAAAAAGTATTTTAATTATAAGCCTTGGCCAGTGGTCGGCAAACTTATTAGCCAAATATGAACATTACAACAATTTAAAAAGAAAAATTGGGAGCCAAATCTGCATGTTTAGAACACTAAATAAAACTAAATTTGATACTTAATAAGTATTTATTTATGTGAACAATGTGCTTGTATCTCCTTGGAAAGTTTGTTGTAAGTCAAATTGTAAGTTGTTTTTAATTTTTGGCATGATTCCAAGTTCTCATCAATAAGACGACTTATCATTTTACTCTTGATAATGTTTATGCTTGAAAAAGATTGTTCCTATATATATGTAGAACCGGAAAGGGAAAAAACAGCTACCGCGAGCATTTTCAGCTGATCATAAGAGTCAGGAATACTATTCCAAGCGTTGAAAATGATCATCTCTTCCTTCTCCATGTCATTCAAAGCAGACCACTTGTGTTGTAAACTAAGATCTCATTTTTTCTTCCCAAAAATTTCCTATTCTACACTAAGACGTTCGAATTTAGAGCGCCATATCTCCTTGTTTTTTAAATCCAGCAATTGTATTTCAAAGCTACCATTGTCAATTTCAAAAGGCGAAAAATTCAACTCTGTTATCATAGCCATTAAGAGGATTTTTGACAAATGCTAAAGCTGCTCTGCTGTTTTTAAATTCCTGAAACCTGCTGAGAAATGCTTCCCTCATATTTAAAATTATTGTTTTAAAATGGTGTTTATCAATAGATTAATTCTTGGCGATGCTTCAGCAGACTCGGAAGATCAGCATTTCATTTCAAATGAAAATTCTTTGAATTGGCGATGATTACGAGTTTTAGCTAAAATGGTGTTGATAATGGTAATCTCTAATTTCAAAACTTTACAAATTTCATCCAGAAATGTTTGCGCACAAAGCGTTTCATTTTGAATGATACAATGATAAACAAGAATCTCGTGATTTATTTTTTTCAAAATAACAACAAACCCTTTTCTTACGTTTGTCATATTTTTCGCCCCATCTGTTAAAATCGACTTAGTTTTATCGAGGGGAATATGATGTTTATTCATACACTCAATTACAGCATTTACAATATCTTCTCCATGCTTCTGATTTTTGAGTGGCAATAATTCTAAAGTTCTTTTTTAGGGTATGAATGAGACATAAATCTTACAAAAAAGTGAAACTTGCTGTGTCATTTATGTCACAAGACTCGTCAACTGCTATTGAGAAAGCCGAAACCAATTTCAGATCTTTGGTATGCTGGTTGGTTATATTTGAACACATTTTAATTGTCCCATCTTTAATGGTTTTAGCAGACAATGGTAACTCTTTAATTCTTTTCAGAATATCTGTTTTGTTCTTAAAATCCTGAAATAGCTCTTCGGATGCATTTATAAAACAATTTTTTATGTAATCGCCGTCTGTGTACAGTTTCCCTCTCTTAATCTCTTGGCTAATAACAAAACTTGTCATATTAATATTGCTGGAAGACTGCATCCTGTTATTAAACACAGGAGTTTACGACTTTTGACATTTCTGAAGTTCCTCAATTGTTTTCTTCCTTGCATCATTGGTAGAAAATCTAGTGCTAAGTGACGCGTCCTTTCTTTTAAAGTGTCTCTCTAAAATTGACTTTTTGTTTTGTGCAAATTTCTCTTTACAAATAAGACATGTCGGAAGTCCATTTCAAGTTTTGAATAAACGCAAAATTCTCGGTCCAATCAAGATTAAATTCGCTGTTTCCCACTTCCGTTTTTTTTTTTTTTTTTTTTTTTTTTTTTTTTTTTTTTTTGTAGCCATGTTAATTGGGGTGCCTATAAAAATATTCCAAATATATTTTTTCTAAAGCCACCAGTACAAAATTATTATCATCATTAAATTGATAAAAATAAAAACTAAATATCTTTTTAAAAAATAAAATATAATCATTTTAAAGATTATAATTTTATCAATATGTAACTACACTAAAAAAAAAAAAAAAAAAAAAAAAAAAATTCCGTCATCAAAATAACAAAACTTTATAAAATTTAACGAAAAATCGATTACAAGTTTTGTACCGGAATCACAAACATATATAGCAGGTGTAATAAAATCGTATAAAAATACCTGTAAGGTGTGCAGCTAGATTGAAAAATACTACAACTTTTTATTAAGACAGGACAACGGTAGGTAATGCAAAATTGTTCACACTGCAACTGTTGGTCTATGATGCCAATTTGAATCTCCCTACCCCCGGACATAAGAACAATTTAAGCCGGTAGCTTGTACACGATTTGTGTTTGCGTTTACAATGCGAAGTAGAAGCTAGCAAGTTTATAAGGCGCAGTATTCTTGCTCCTCATGTTATGACATTACTTGCAGCAAAATATAATCATTTTAAGCAAATGTTTTGCAATACATCTATAAAGCATTACAACAATTTGTAAGAGACACACATGATAATATTTGATGTTCATATGCTAATCATTTTTGTTTTCATATTATCGTATAATTTATTCTTTATCAATATTATAAAATGCTTTGAGTATACTTGTGTTATTTCTTGTTGAAATATAAACTTAAAATTAATTTTGGTGAAAGTTTGCTCTTTTGTCTATTTAGTCAAACTGATTCTATAACCTCGAACCAAACTGAATTTACGAAATGTAAACTCTAGAAGGAATCCGGTGATTGAGGTGGTGTCTTTAACAAATCAGTGTTCTGTTCGGAATAACACACATTAATAATTCATGTTATTCTTATGTTGAAATCAAATGAAGTTTATATGTACTGTATTTTGGCACTTAATTTTAAAGCACAGTAAGTAATGTCAAAATGAGAATGATAATTTCCATTATACTCTAATGGTTAGCGTAACTGACTATGGATGGGGAGGACCTGGGTTCGAATATCGGCTCGGGCATGAATGTACTTTCTTCTTTCTGTGTTTCTTGTCCTTTTCTCAGATGATGGATGAATGCGGTACGCCCTGTAAACAGGTTTGTGGTGGTGTGGCGGGTTGATATCATTCGTACCTCCGTGACTTGGTTCACAGGTGCCCACCGGGTAACGATAAAATGAGTAGCAGTTTCCGGCCTTGTTCGTGACCTTCGAGACTACGGTAGTCTCGAAGGTCACGCCTTGTTGCGGCAAATGGGCTAATGCACTTACTTGCTGAAGAGTGCCCGCCATAAGAAATGAAAAAAAAAAATTTCCATTATACTTTAGATTCAATTATAAGTATCCCTCTTCGTTAGTTTCTGTATTTCTTCAATTGATACAACTCCAATCTAATAAAATATATTATTTTCACGTTATTCCAAGCTTAAACTTCAGTCTTTTTTAGGATGAGAAGTTAGCAATAAATTTTATTATGTAGTTGGTTATGTTTTGTGGCGCAAGGTCCAAAAAGTACAAGCTTCTTTATCATGTAGAACACCTCAAAAAAATTAAAATAATTAAAAAGTTTTCTTTTTTTCAAATTTTTGATTTATTATTACAAAATACTTATACCACATAGACATCCATATGAAATACTTATATCGAGTTATCTGGGAGTCAAATATTTTAGTGTTTTCTATGTTAAAGCTATTCTTGTTTTGCGCAGAATCCCACCAGACCATATCCAATTCTATCCATATCGTTTATTCACCAACATGTGATTTAAAATAATTTTACATTGAGCTTAACAATAAATAATTTAATCCATATTTATTTTCTAATAGTAATTATATTTTCCATTTTTAAAATTGCATTATTAAATGTTTAACAGCATTTTAGTTTCTTCAATATTTAAAAAAGGAATAAAAGAAGTTGTAAGCACTTATAAATATCAGGTAGAGGTAGCAACTACAATTTTTCATGTTAGAAATTTCAAATATATAAAATAAACATTCATTCTTACGAACTTTTTGGAGCTCTTGGAACTCATGTAAAATGTTGCTTATCCTCTATATTTTTGATATATGTCAGAGTAGCTCTAGAAGATCGTTGACTATCAAAAAAAATTTATAGTAATAAAGGTATGGGATGTTAAATCCTTTTTAGAAAGTTCGATGAATTTCACAATATCATCTGGTAAAGCAGGGTGGTAACAGAGTATTTTGCAAGTGGGTTAATCATGGATACAGTTAGGAAGGACAAGCTTATAGTAAAAATCCACAGCACCTTCAATATTTAGAATTCTGTCTTGGTTTGGATAGCTGATTTTGTGAACCACAAATCCATTACACTTAAATTCAACAAGAAATTTTCGGATTCTTTTAGATTAGTAAAATAGTTCATAAAATCGAAAACTCGTAAAAGAGAAAAATAATTGTTAGATTTTCATTTTAAAATAAATACTTTCTACCAAACTGCTCTTTATAAGTAAAGTACTATTAGAAAAAAATTGAGATGCTGTATAAGAAACACCTGAAAAACAAATTTCATGCTTACTAACTATTCTTACTTTCATTTTATCGATAAAAAATAAAAGAAAGTAATCATGTAATTTTTTTGTTTTAAAATTACATTTTTAAAAGAATATTTTTCTTTTTTTGCATCAAAGTATTTCCCTGTTTTTTTTCTCTATTTTTAATACAGTACCTCATTTTTTATTAACCATTCATCCGCATGTTTTTCAGACAATAGCAGTACTGCGTCATTTTTTATTGTCTGATATCTGGAAGTTCTTTCCATTAAGTTCTCAATCATTTAATCTTTCAATAGTTCTTACATAGAAATTACATTTGAGTCCACATTAAAGAATATTAAAATGAAATTTCAGGCAACAAAATGATTACCGTATTTTTCGCCGTATAAGACGCACCGGCATATAAGACGCACCCAATTTTAAAGGAGGCAAATCTAGAAAAAAAAGATTATGAACCAAATTCTGTAGTAAAATATTTTATATCAACTGTATAACGTGCACGATGACTCCCTGTGGAATTGTTCTGTTAGATGGCACATCAAACGTTAGCGGGACTTCATCCATGTTCCCAATCTGGCTCATTTCAAAGTTATTCTTCTTCCTCGCATCAATAACAAACTTATGAAAAGACAGAATCTTTGATTCGTATTCCTTGCCATGGTGGGCTTTTGTATTTGCCGTATAAGACGCAGGCACTTTTTCCCGCCGATTTTTGGGGAGAAAAAGTGCGTCTTATACGGCGAAAAATACGGTATTTGTCGTATTTCTATGATGAGAAATTAATCTCCATTCAAGTATTTAAGTAAATATTAGCTTTCTTTAGATACGGGATTTCTTTTACAAAACCTACATATCAAAATAACATAATATATCGTTTTTTTTTTTTTCTTGCAACACCAATAGAACTATCACTGCCACTAGAATATCAAGTTCATAAGGCGGTTCCAAGTCATGATCATTCTTTGCAAATGTACCTTATGATAGTTGCACTTGAAATTGCTGATTATACTTTGATGAATTGGCTCTATAACGGAAGTTAAATTAGCAAGAAAAATCTCACATGGATTCTTTTAAAAATCGGGGAATTCCATATCAGAAATGCATTTAGTTATTCACCATTCGAAGGATTACAGTTTTTCAATGGAAATATCGTTTTTCAACCAACAAGTTGCTCAAACATAAAATTTTAAAAAAACTGAAAAAAATCATGATAAAAAATAGAAATTGAACAAAAAATGTCGAGATTCGTATTTGTAAGGTTTTGATTATAATTGCAATTTTTTCTTATTTAATATGTAGTGGAGACATTCCTACGAGAATTAACAGATGTAACTGATGCTTTAAAGATTTTATGAGAATTAAGATGAGTATTTTCGAATTCTTGGTTGAAATTTTCTTTCCTACCGTTCATATAGTTTGAGTTCCTATCGAAACTCTATATTTAATAATATTTTCAATACTCTTTTTGTAATAATTTTAGATCTCATGATCGATATCTATCATTTTCCTGAATAAGCTCGCAAAAAGATGTTCAAATTTTTAATTCTTAATACGGAATTAAAATTATCACTGAGTCTATGAAACTATGTTGGGACCAGCTCCTAATTCGGAAAATTATGAATAATCATAAATTACAGTTTCATAAAATGAGCTACTGAATATATATATAATTTAAAATTTATGTGATTACATTTTTTTTAGATTAAAAAATTTTAGTATTAATTCTAACAAACCGTTCTTTTAAATTAGTTCTAATTTCAAATAATATCCATATTTTTTACATAAATAATAACCCTCAATTCAATTTTTAAATATTATCATTGATGGAACTAAAGTTTCAGGGAATTGTTAGTCTAAAATTAAAAATAAATGCTGCCTTCCCATTACTATAAGTGCTTATTCTTAATTAAAATTTTCGTTTTAGTATTTAATTTCTTCATATTTCTGAAAACATAAATTTTTCCTTCATTTCTTTGTTTCATACCCAAGCTAAACTGGCTTCATATAAATACATTTATTAAATGATCATTCACTTTTTGCTTGCTCAGCTAGATAAAACAAAAATTCAATCATATAGAATGATTTACTAATAAAAAATTTGTAATAAATTATATTTTAGTATTATATAGTAACGTATTTGAAATTTTTTGCTAAGAAGAAAGACAAACCTTTTCGTTCTAATTTTAATATTTAATTGGGAAATAGTTTTTTAAAATTTGACACCCATAATCAAAACATTTTCTCCTTTAAGCGTAGAAGCAACTTTTTTTTAATAAAAATTGTATTTTAGTCTATGATTGACCTGTGAAGATAAAATATATGTAAAGATATAGAATATCCGAAATAGCAATGATTGAAAAGTAATTATCGTTTTCAAACAATATTTCAATATTTACAAAATTTCATGAATAAACTGATCCAACAAAATTTCTTATAGATTTCATCAGACCAGATGAGAGATTTCAAACAACAAGAGCAACAGCAAATTCCCACCTCTGAAAAGTTTGATTGACATGAACACTCAAATGAATTTCCCTCTCTCCCCAAATCTGTTAAATACGCAAACTGTTTTTCCATCGCAAATGAAGGAACTGTGATCATTTCACGATGTTAATTGATTCATTTTCATATTTTCAATGTAACTTAGATAAGATTTATTAAATGTAACGAGACTTGTAATCAACAACTGTGCTTGTAATATAATATGAATTTAAACCTTTTGGTCTGTAGACTGATGTTACTCATAATGAAAACTTCAATGGTTGGCAAATGCATGGCAAATTCAGTATTGATTTATAAATAAAAAATTAAAATAATGAAACTGTTTCATCATCATCGTATCATAGCAGACTACAATGCTTTTGTGAGAGTCTTGGAATTGTTTGTCAGCAGTCAAGTTTTTCTTCAGTACTTTTTATTGTAAGTTTAATTAGTTTCTAACACATATTTTTTTTATAAAAATATTTATGTGTACTTGATTGTATTAATCTTGACGTAAAATTACTTTTATTAAAATTCCGGCATATGTTAAAAAATGCAAAAAAATTTGTATGCGTGTGAACCGTTTGCTTAAACTATTAATTAAATTTTTATAAATTATAAATTAATTATTTTTTATTTAATTTTTTAAAAAATTTTGTTATGAAATTGCTTTTAATTTATGTTGATTACACTGCTTTTTGTTGATCCTTTTGTATTATTTTTGTCTTTTACAAAATATTTTTGAACAAAAATTTCATCTTTATATATTCTTAATTTAATTGAAGTGAAATTACTGTAGTCATCGATTACATCGAACTATAAATCAAAGATTTAAGTATATTGTTTAGTTACGAAAAACCAATCTTTTGAGTATTTTTATGGTGTGTAAATATTGATAGTGGTCAAAATTTGAATATTGTTTCAAATTTTGATTAAATTACTTTTACAAAAACGGGTACTATTCCGTTTTGGGAGGAATATTGACAAAATGTTTTTTGCCTAGTCATCAAATGAGAAATAGAAAATTAACTATTAATTTTATTCATTAACAATTATTTTGTTTAAAGTAACTCTGCTGCGATTTCATTAATTAATAATTTGCAAATCCTGTAACCTACAGTCAGTAGAAAAGAAATATTCAAAGCAATGTTAAAATGACAAACAGCAAAAATTGATTCTAACTATCAAGAAACAAAATTTAAAATCCACCATTTCATTTGTGAAAAAGAGATTCTATGTTTGATTACTGTGGAAAGTTATTTATTCATTGTACATTGGAAATTATGCATCATAATATATAACAAATTTTAATTGTAAAAAAAAAAAAAATACATTAAAAAATTATGAATGACTTGTAGATAATTTATGTAAAAATTATAGTTTATATTTGTATGTCTATTAGAAAGCTAGATCCAAAGAAATGAATTGTGTTTCTAAGAATTATTACAAGAAAATAAATTTCAGCACGATAAGTAAATAAATTGATAGTGAGACTTAACAACTGCCATGTGGAAATACAAAGTTATGCAATAGATTCGTATTTAAATATAATTCCATATGTAAACAAGATAAAAAAAAAAAAAAAAAAAAGACTGAAACTAACACCAAAAAAATAAAATACTTTAACTTTAGTTTTCATTTGAATTTTCCATAAACATGTTGAATTAAAAATAACATTTAAAATACCTTTATAGGTATAGTTAGTATATATGTAATTAATTTGTAAACATAACTTTTAAGAATTCACATGAGTTGACATTTTCTTAATTTTTATTTTTCTTTCTTTCAATTATCAAAACTTAAATCTAATATATAAAAATTTTCATAATAGAACTTTTATAATATTAATTTGATAACTTTATATTTTCAAGACTTTGTGACCAAATAAAACAAGGAAAATGAGCTATAAATTTTATTTATTAAAAATTATTTTGCTTGGGGTAAATCTGATGCAATTTTTTTAATTAGTAATTTGCAAATCAGGAAACCTATAGTCAATAGAAAAGAATAGTCAAAGCAATATAATGATGACAAACAGTAAAAATCGATTCCAATAATCAAGGAACAATAAAATTTTAAATACACAGATTTATTTGTGAGAAAGAAACTTCATGTTTGATTATCAAGGAGAGTTATTTCATTGTATATTTCAACAGTTCAAGTCCAACCTTGTGCATGGATGTTTGTAGTGGTTCATAATGTACTTTAAATTGTAAGTCCTTGTCTAATTACCTTTCACGTAGAAAATGACCATAGAATAACTAACAAACAAATAAGGAAATATACTTAAGTTTACTACTTTTATATTTTGAAACAGAGAAAGACAGTAAAATTGAAATAAGTATTTCCATAAAATATATTCTATTTTCTGATGAAATTAAAAGGTTGTACCTTCAAAATTTTGTGCTAAAACGTTAATTTCTTAGTTAAATATCTGCAGCAACCATAAGATTATATTGACATTTTAAAATTTTTTTGAATGCATTATTGCCTAATTTGATTTCTATTTATTTTAGAATTGATTTATATTATTTACTTATGATCTTGATTTATTTAAAAGCTGTTAATTTAACCTTTTCTAAGATTGATGTTAATTTTTTAACCTTCTTATGATACATAGAAAGCATCTATTTCTGAAAACTTTTTATGAATTATTAATTATTTTTATTTTTTGGAAAACAATTTGTGTTTCTCTAAAAGTTTGAGATTTATGTATCTAAAAAACCAAGTAATTAATAACCATCTAAAATATGTTTCATTGCACAGATTAAAAAAATAAGCATTTTTCTAATATTTTTTATAGTGTTTCCTCCTAACTTGTTAAAATGGCAAAACGTTCTCAACCAAAGTGGCAATGTCCAGAACAATCTGAAAAAGCAAAACTTAAATTATATAATAGCTTAACTAGAGAAAAAGTAAGTTTAAATTTTTTCATTGTGCTATTTGATTTACATTTTTGAATATGTCATTTTATAAATTGTGTGTTTTAATTTTTGTGTAAGATCTTAGTTTCTATTAATTATAAATATTTTTCATTATTTTTAACCTAATATATATTATTAGTTTTTGAATGTGGTTCTATATGATAGTTTTAAGATATTCTTTTTAGAAACTTTATTGCTTTAATTATTATTATTATAAGACTGAATAGCTATTAATTTTTAAATTCTTTGTCACCTTTTTTTTTCAAATCCAAGGCTTATTTAAAAATGTTTTTTTATGTTTGGTTGCATATTATTTGAAGAGGATATTACATATATTGGGACTGATTGTATAATCTGAAAAATATGAATTAAATTCAAAGTGATGACTTTTTAAATTTTGCTTTGACTTTTAAAAAAAATTCATAATACTTTACAATTTACAAAAATGAAAAATTTTTTTATGATCCATTAAGAAAGTCATATTTTTTTTTCAAATGGAGTGTATACTATTTATGATGTTCTAATAAAAATACGTTAAATAAGAAATTTTTATTAGTTAATTAAACTAATATATATTAAAAAAGTAATGTAATTTTTTAGATTTAAATTAAATAGTTAATTTTTTTTTATTATACATCCCAATTTATATTATAGGTGTTCCTTAAAAGAAAAATATACTAACATATTTTACAGAAAATTTTAGATTATTTATTTAAAATTTTCAATAATGTATAATGAATGGGCTTAGAACATTTGAGAACTGCTGAAACAATTTCATATTTAGGTCTTTGAATAATTTTAAATAATTTTTAAATTACACAATCTTTTTAGTGATATAAATTTCCACTAAATTATTCCATTTAAAAATCAAGTGTATTTGTAAGCATGTACAACTTTAAATAATCTATGAATTAAACAATTCATTATGTATAAAATTACATTTCTCTTTTGATAAATAAAATGCTTGATTTTTTTTCGTATTGCTTAATTTACATCTATTTTTATTGTAATGAAAGATTATCTTCATGTATTGTTTTTTTCACCTTATTTGTTTATAGTTCATAACTGCAATGTATTATTTATTTCTTTATAAAGTATTAATTTATTATATATTCCTGACAGGATTCACAGAATGCATACATATGACTGTTTTTGTTGACTTAATAAATGTTTATATATGAAATTAATGTTAACTTCCTCAATTCATTTAATATTTACTCATGACAGTTTTTGTTGACTTAAACTGTTATGTCAAAAACTTTAAAAATCCATACTAATGGCTTGTAATGCAAAAATTGCTTCTGGAAATTATGAATATTATTTAATATTATCTTTTTTAAAAAATTGGAAAAAATATTGAATTTTCAATAAAAAAATTAAAAAAAATAAAAAATAAATAAATAAATAAATAAAAATTCTAAAAGTGTTTTGTACCATAAATACCTAGTATTAGTGAAATGTTTTATATTGATGTATAGTATTATAATAAAATTAATGTATTACCTATTTATTAGTATGTAAGTAATAATATTTTAATCTAAACATGTGTATTAATCTGTTGATATTTTCAGAACTAAATTTTTTAAATCTTATAAGAAATTACGTACAAAATACTTTTAATAAATTCCTAGTTTACAGCAAAATTTGAATTTGCCTAAAAAAAGATTTTACTTATTAATAATGTCTATCAATTGAATTAAAGCTTGCTTAAAACTATTTTTTAATGTGTCAAAAGTTAAAAATAAAATAAAATAAAATAAATGTCATAAACCTAAAAGTTGTTTTTAATACTATTAAAAAACTAATTTTTATCTATTCAACTGAGTGGATATCCCTCTACTTTGATAAGCTTGAAGTCTAGAACTTTGTTACTTGTAAAAATATTAGGGAAGTTAAAAGTATTCCTTTTTAAATTTTATTTGTTAAATTAAAAAGGATTAAAATTTAAAATTGAATTACAAAACATGTTTTGTAATTGTTGTAAAAAGAAATAAGGAAACAAATGAATTCAGTGTTATGAGTTTTCAATGATCAAATTCTAAGTATAAAAGAATCTATAAAATATAAAAATATTATATCTAAATAGTTATATTTTAAATGTATACCTAAATATACTTAGAAGAAAAGTTACATTGTCTTTTTAAAAGAGAGAAAGATATTAAACTAATTTTAGTATTGATCTTCTACTTATCTGTACTAACTCCTGAGCAATCCTTAAAAATCTACAAAATCCTGGGCAATTTATAAAAATTCTCAGTAATTTTATGTTCAATGTAAATTAGATATCTCATGTTATGTACAAATATAGAATTTTAGAATTTATTTTAATGCTTCTTCTCTTTTCATTTGCTGATAGAGA
Source organism: Latrodectus geometricus (assembly GCA_026290005.1). Lineage (NCBI taxonomy): Eukaryota > Metazoa > Arthropoda > Arachnida > Araneae > Theridiidae > Latrodectus > Latrodectus geometricus. The sequence continues at coordinate 87,833 of JAPDSC010159939.1, forward strand.
TATAGCTTATAACAGTAGTTTAGATTAGAAATTATAAAAAGGTGTGCTTTTGGGGAATTTTTTTCATTTTTGCTTATTTACTTGAAATTTTTTTCATATTTACTTGAAATTAAAGAGTATCAGTTGAATCCCTCTATTTGGTTAACTCTTCCATTGCATAATCAAGCTGGCAGCTGAACAGTTAACGCTCTGGCATTTGGTTCTGTTGTTTGTGGTTTTGAATCCCACCTTGGTATTCAATGTTAATGGTTCAGAATCCACTTAAAACTGTAGGTCTCTGTCTAATTAGTCCTTGTGTGTAAAAAATGATCATTGAGCGACAAAAAAATAAGCAAAACCTCTATTGCATAATTCATCACAATATTTAATATATTTTTCACTACGCCTTCAGTTTTCATTTGAACTGACATATCATTGAATGCATTCTTTTATAACTGATATATCATTAGATACCTTCTATTATTTTCTAATCTAAAAATCTTGGTTTAAATAAATTTTGTTAAAAAAATTTTTATCACCATAGATTTCTAACAATTAGTTTTAAGTTTTTCTTCAAATTAAGAGTTGTTAAAAAAATTCTAACATTCTGTGGAGAAATGTATTATAATACATTTTATTAAAAAATGTACATGAAAACAATGTATTTTTTAATATTATTTTAACAATTTTTGTTATATTTTAGTGAACTGAAATTTTTTTTTTGTAAATTAAATATTAAATAAAAATATTTTAAAATTTTTCAAAATGTAATTGCTTATACTTGTGTACATTTGTCTAAAAAGGTTCAATTTTTAAAGATAATTGTGTTATATTTTTTTGTTAAAATTAATTTTGATGTTAGGAAATGAATTAGTGATTAAAAATCTCATCTGTGGAAAGATTATTTTGAATATTCTAATCAAGTTTTTTTTATTTCCAATGCAGCAGGCAATTATAGCCTTTATCGTTATGCTGTACAGAGATAAAAAAACAAAAAACAAATTAAGAATACTTAAAACATTTAAAAGCACTAAAAACATAAAATCAGGTAGGCTAATTGTTCAAAGAGTCTCTAACCTCCCAGTATTGGTTGTAAATAGCTCTTAGTTTGAGATGAGCAAACGGAATAAAAGTCAACATCCATAGTGCACCACTGCGGCAGAGGGGGCATGTATCCACCAAAGTGAAATGGAAAAAATGGGTATATAAACAGTCATGTTCAGATGCCAGTCGAAAGGCAACCATTGCATTACCTCTTGGAAAGTCGGGAAGATTGAGGATGCCATTTCTCTAGTTTTTCTTTTGTTCGATCTTTTATTAAGGGCATGTGGATTGTCTTAAACATTTGATTAATTTTTTGTGAGACCAACGTATTGCCAAACAGATTGTATGGGGCTTGATTTTGTAAACAGCCTTTTTTTGCCAGCTCGTCTGTTTTTTCATTGCATGTGATACCACAGTGCGATAGAATCCACAGTAAAACAATAGTTTTATATTTATTGTGCATCTTTCTTATTAGAGATCTACATTGCAATATAGAGTGTCAGGAGTCTGAAGACAGTTGGTAATGGCTAGAATTGCAGCCTGTGAATAATGACAATCTGGACTTGTTCGGGAAGAGAAGGGCAAGTTTTTAGATGGGCTAGAGCTAATTTAAATGCCTCGACTACACCATCAAAAGCGGTATTGTATGTTCCCAATGAAAGATAATGAGAGAAATATTCTCAATTAATACCATGTCCGGCCACATCATCCGTTTATTAATGTAGTGTTGCCAAAAATACTTGTCACAACTCCCTGGGGGAGGCCAGTGCACAAAGTCCTAAAACTAGAGTGTATGTTTCCATAACAAATAATAATAAGCCATTGATTAAGGAAATCACCAAACCACGGTAGCATATTTCCTGTTATATGTTTTATAGCTAATTTGAATGGGAACTTTGATTTATTTCCAAATAGTATGTTAAGTTCCTTTGAAATCCACGAAAATAGCACCTACAATATTGCTGTTATCAAGGTTATCTTTAATATTCTGAGAAAAGATGGTGACAAGCTCCTTGGTAGAACAGTTCTTCCCAAAACCTTCTTGTGCATGATGCAGAAGTCCCTTAACTTCAAGATGCCATTTTAATCTATTAGCAACAAGTCTTTCCATTAATTTTGCCAAAATACAAGTTAATGAGATTGATAGATAACTACTGAAATCAGAAGCTGGTTTATCTTTCTTTAACAAAGGTATTATTGTGACCTTTCCCCATATAGATGGAACAGCATTAGTTTCATTCCAAATTTTATTTAAAAGTCCTCAAGAGTGTGTTTCTTGTGTTCTTGCCAGTATGGTGTATAAACTCAGTGAAAATAAGATCAAGCCCAGGAGATTTACCTTGTTTCATCTGGGAGATAGCTAATGCAAGTTCAAACCTTGTAAAGTTTCTATTACACAAATATTTAGTTGAGTCATCTATAGTCCTAGACAAAACACTATATCTCTTAGCAAGTCTGTCTCTCTGTTTCATATAATCTGTTTTTCTTTGTTTTGAGACAAAAAATGATGCAAGTGCATTTGCAATCTTATTATTTAGTTTCATCAGTTCCATTACCGTCTTAGAGCTTTTTGAACAAAGTGTATTCGTGAACTTATAAGTTTTCAGAGCCTATGTTTTACAGTTTACTTTAGAGACGAATTCATCAAATGTAGCTTGCTTTGTCCTATTGATCATCCTCTTCAAGGTCACATTACTCCTTCTACATTTAATCGCATCCTGGGACTCCCATATTTCCTGTGCTACATCTCTTAGTTTGTCATTCCTTTTTAAGCTCTGTGAGGTCGTCATTCCAAAAGCACTTGATAGCCTGCTTAGATTGAGGAATGAACCTCTTGGCACCATCATTAATAATGCTGTTTACACCATTAACGATTCTTTTTGATGTTGATTAAAATTAATTTTTGATTCTTCCATTTTAATCTGCTAGAAATCTTCAAAGGCTGGCCAATTTGCTTTGTGAAAATTCCAGGGCACTCTATTGCACTTGATGCTCTGTACATTGGAAGATCAATATTAGTCATAACCATTCGATGACCACTATCACAGTCCTCTATAATATTTTTATGAGTAGTATCTATGGTGTTAGTTGAAACCATCAACAGGTTAGGATTACTAGATAAGCCAACTTTTCTACCTCTCAGTGGTGTATCTTGTTTACCAAAAACCAGCTCAAAATTATTGGAGCACAGGAAATCCTTGACAGCATCACCTGCTGAATTTCTATCTTCATCATCCTATTTTTGGGAGTGAATATTAAAGTCACCAATTATAATAGTCCTTCTATTAATATTAATTAAGTCAAGGTTGGATTTATTATTGAGTGGGTTTTATACTGAATAAATTTTAAAATGATAGTTATTTATCCATCAATTTAATAGAGTTATTTCTATCTTATTACTTGTCTCACCCATAGTTTATAATTTCAAATCTTATAGTAATGGTATTCCTGACTTCAACCAGTATACCACTGGCTATTTTCCTTCCTTTATCCAAAATGAAAACATTATAGCTAGGAAAAGCAAATATTTCCATATCCTTTTCTACCCTATTTGCCTCCATAACTGTGAAGACATCTACTTTCTTATCGTGCAAAATTTGATAAGTTCTACCCTTTTATATTGGGTGTGTTTTCCTACGTTCTATTGCAAAATGTGCAGCAAACCTTGCCTATGCTCCATACGAATTTCTAATAAAATCACTAAAATCAAATAAAGAATAATAAAAGTCAAACTTTCATTGATGATCTCTACTGCAAAACTGTTACTAAGTTAGTACCACCAGGGAGCACAAGTAACTTAAGGAATACTACAGATACGAGTTACTTTACCCCCTATTATTCTAATTAAGTCAAATAATAAAAATTATATTCTGTATAAACGTAAATAAATAACATCATTTTCAGTATAATTTGTGATTAGAACGTTCAGTAACTTAACATTTAATATAATAAAATATAATAAATAATATATATTTTTCTAATTCTACATTAAAATATTTGCGAATAAATATCAACTGTAAATTGTTAGTTTAGTTAAAAAATAAATAAATAAATAAATAAAAACATTTTTAATTGTTTTGCACTAACAAACACTACAAAAGAACAAAAGAATCTTAAAAGTATCTTTACATTAGAATATTTTAAAATATCTTGATCCTCAAAATGAGAACCTGTTTTCCTTAACTTGCATTTTGATTATTTTCAATGATTTTGAATAATAATAGAATAATTAATATATTTCCTTTTATTTTAAACATTTATAAGTAGTTTAGTGAAAAAAGGTACACAAATCTCAAAATATTTTTGACTTAATGTTAAAGATAAGTAATAGTTATTAAAATAAGGATAAATTAGTTAATCTGAATTTATTACTGTTATTGTATTTGTTTATTATTTGGCGGAAAATACAAAAGGTATATATTAGGATACATTTTTTTAAACTTGGAAATTCAACAAATTAGAATTTTTGAAAAACCATGATTGAAAATATATATTATTCAGTGGAAAGGTAAATATAAATTGACTAACAAAACAGTGTACTGAGATCTCAGGAAAAAATAATAAAGGAAGTTTATCAATGTAGTGTTGCCAAAAATAATCTTAAATATTCTAGTATATTGTTTTCAACCAATAGAATTGAAAGAAATTTTAAGATCTATGATCTTGTACATGCTGCAAAAGAATTGATAATCAATAAAAAAGTTAAGGTAATATTATTTATTCAAATATATCAGATTATGACTCAAAATAAATGATCACTTTTATAAAATATGATTGATTCAGAACTTTACATATGAAATGAATTAATTTTACTATGAAGTCTCAAATATTGTTTGATTAATTTTAGGAAATCTTTGTTCCCCAATTTGGCAATAAAGTTTTGTGGTATAGCTGTGGACCAACAGTTTATGATGCTGCTCATATGGGACATGCAAGGTAGATTTTTTGTTATAATTTTTGCAAGTATTTTCATTAAATAATAAAATGATGCTATAATAAGGAATGTTTATTTTTCTTTTAGGTCTTATATTTCCTTTGATATTCTTCGTAGAGTGCTTTCAGAATATTTTTCGTATGATGTATTTTATGTTATGAACATAACTGATATTGATGATAAGGTATGAAAAAAAAATTCTTTATCCCTTTATATCCCAAATTTAATACTTTCTAATATTAGGTTCCAACTAAATATATTGAAGAAGATATAACAAGAAATAAGCTTTATTTATTCAATCCGCTTTGAAATTAAAATTTAAATTGAAAAAATGTCTTGTTTTAATAAAAATTTTATATTTTTCATTGGGTTTTTGACATTTACAGTTTTATGCTCTAACCAATGGCATTTTTAAATTGAATTTCAAAGGAATTGCTTCTATAGATATTTCAAGTTTACTTATATATTTTACAAAATTTATGAAAGCAATCAAGTTTTTTTTTTTTTTCTATTAAGTATCACTAAACACACTGTAATTCTAAACCACTCTTTTTTTCATGGTGTTATACAGCTTAATTATACGATACAAAATTCTATAATATCATTATAAATTTGCATCATATAATTAAGCTATCATTGTATGTAAATTCATTGTCTTCGAAGACAGATTTAATTATTTTCATAAAGTTATAATTTGATTAATCACAAGATAATGTATAGATGTTAAATTACATAACAGCATTAAAAATTTTGATACTGTTATTTTTGTAAAGTGTTTACTGCTTAGTAAATGATTTTTAATATTTTTAGTGACAGGAAAATATTTTTTTATCTTAAATTTAAATTTTATTTAATTGCATTTGTTCATTTTGAAACTAATTTCATTGTGTAAGATGATTTGATTATACAATTTTAAACTTAATGAGCATCAATTTTTAAAATAAAAACATGTCTCAGATTTATGTTGTTAAACTTTTAAGTATCATTGAAATAAAAGTGAGGATAATGTTAATTAATGTAATAAAAATTAATAATTTGTTAACATTGAGTCTTTCAAAGCTATTCAAATTTATAGACTGATTATTATTAAATATCCATGCTTTTATGGTCTTATAGTTCATTTATGGTAAATATTTATATTAAATTCATACTTGAAACATTTTGATCTATTTGATTTTAAACAGTTATTTGATTATTGAGAACATAAAATTACTTTTGTAAAGCATATTTTAAACTATTTTATGTAAATGGGAATTTTAATCCATGTTTTTACAAGTTGATTTTTTCACTTATTTTTTGAACTGTTAGTCTATAAAAATTTCCATAAATGTTTTTATAAAGTAAGTTTTTTTTTTTTCCAGATAATAAAACGAGCTAGGCAAAACTATTTGTTTAATGAATATGCAAAAAACAATACCGACTTAATCAAAGTAATTTCTGATGTTGAAGTAGCCTTAAAAGTAAGTATTATATGTTAATATGTAATTGCCTATGTCATATATCTAAATTAATATTTTCGAATGCTTGAAACTTCAAATGTTTTCAGTGATTACATAAGTTTAACATCATTATATTAAAAGGGAATAATGTACAACAACAGTAAAAACAGAATACATAAATAATAAATGAAAATATCATGTGTTATTAGGCTTTATGTAAAAAAAAAAAAAGACCTGAATATAATGAAATTTTTTTTCTACCTTAATTTACTCTTAATGGTCTTATTATGTTCCCAGATCAGTCTTATCAATTTATTCAATCCGATAAAACTCTCCAAATAATTTCTAAAATGTTTTCATTTTCTCATACAATTTGAAAATTTACTTATGTGAGGTGTTACTTATTTATTTTTAATAGCTTTTGTTTAAAAGTGCATAGTGAAAGAAAACTAGACAATTGATATTATCTTTTCAAGTACAATAATATTTTGTAATTTTCATCATGATTTGATTTTCATGTTTTTGTTAATTAATTTTATTTTAAATTCCATAGGACAAGTTTTTTTTTTTTACATACTTTGAAGTAAACAATGTTTTACTAAAAATAAAAGTGTTATGAACAATGAAATTACTTATTTGAAATGGAATTAATATAAGATTGCATTATTATTTGCAAATAATTATAAAATATATGGTCATAATACATTATAAAATAATATATATACAGTAGAGATGCACATTTTTATGAACTTATAAAATTGTTCCTTAAATCTAAAATTTATATTGTAACTGACTATAGAACTTGAATTAGATTTTTTAATTATATTCGTATTTGTACCAAATAAAGTAATTTAATTATTAAAGTAATGGATTATTATAAAACTGTTTCACAGTTATAAACCAAATAGTTAGTGTCTTAAACTTTGGTTCAACAGTCAGTGGACTGGAGTCCCACATAAGGATTGGATGTTTGTAATAGTTTAAAACCCACTTTAAACTTGTAGGTTTTGGTATAATTTGCCTATGTGTGTAAAAAAAAAAAAAAAAAAAAAAAAAAAAAAAAAGACTGAGCAACAAATTGATAAAAAAAATTTTCTCTTCTACATGACAACTGAAAAACTTATATTCTGAACAAATTCTAATTTTTTAATAAACATTTCAACAATACATGTTGCCTGTTAGGAACTCTAGAAAGCTTGTAAAAATAATTAAATGTTTTTAAAGAACATTTTTTTTTATATAAGTATCCATTTAAATTCAGTAATTGATGGCTTTTTCATGTAAACTTTTTAATTGTGAGGAATAATAAAAATTGTGTAAAAATATCTATATAATTGTTAAATTGTGGATATTTAATTAATTATATAGCCTTTGTTACATAAACACACACACAGTCAAATTGTTCTACTGCTATTCTTTTGTGCTGCTTATTAGTTTAAAATTGCTAATATTGATTTTGCTGTATATTAGATGTCACTTTTATTTGCACTATATTTAAACAAAAATACAGTTCTTATTTTTAAAATATTTAAAGTATTTTTGAGAAACTCAATTTATTATTAATTTCCTAATTTTCATTATTTCAGATAACAATATCATTATTTTGTATTCAATCTTTTGATGTATGAATATGCACTTGAATTTAATATCTGTTAAATTAATAATTCATTAAATCTATTAAAGATGTAAACCTTTTTATCCTGTATATTACATGGAAAAATTTATTATGTGATCAATAAATTGATGAATTTATTATTGTGTGGCTAATAATTATTAACTTACCCTCTTTTTGAGTTAAAATTAATTTAATAATAACTAAAATATTTATTTAATAAAAAATTTCAACATAATACCTTACACAATATTCAATGTAGTTTTCTGTTTCGAATTTCTTGTTTTTGTAAGTTAAAATTTATATTATCGAACATTCTCTGGATTAATTATAAAAACATTTATTTTTTAATTTATTAAAACTTTTTTAATTGTTTATTTTAGTGATTCCTTTAATTTCTAAAATAAACAATGTCTGGAAGATGTTAAATTAGCAGATTAATGCTACAGAAATTCTATCATGAAAGTTGAAGTCATTTATTAGATTCAAGTATTAATAATTAAAAGAAAGAAAAAATGAAAATTAAGAAAATGATAAATTCATGTGTGTATTCCTAAAAGTTATATTTACAAATTATTTACTTAAATATTGAATATATCTATAAAAGTCATTTTAAATTTAGTTAAGAAAATTTAAAAAGTTTCTGGAAAAATACAAATGAAAACTAAAGCTAAAATATTGTAATTTTTAGTGTTGTTTTCAATCTTTTTTTTATTTTTATAAATCCTTGTTAATAATTGAAATAATACTTTAATGCCAATCTGTTGTTTATATTTCTACATAGCAGTTGTTTCTTAGTCAATTAATTAATTTTTTTTGTCAAAAATTTATTTTCTAATAATAATTCTTAGAAACACAATTTATTTCTTAAATCATGTAAGTATTTCTATAAAACAAATATAAACTATAATTTTTACATCAGTTATCATCCAGTTATTTGTAATGAAATATTTCCATATTCATTGTATTAAATTATGGATAAAAATAAATTTAGAAATTTTCTAAAAATTTATCTTTAATGTATTTATTGTAATTGGTAGCAAAAATAAATCGATCTTAAATATTATTTTTATTTTTAGCAATATGAACATTTATTAGAAACTACTGATGATAAAGATAAAAAAATAATGATTGAAAATTTGATTGCAAAATCAAAAAATGGTGTTATAGCTGCTAAAGAACTTGTGGGAGCTGAAAATGATCAAAAGAAAAAGGTAAAATTTAAATTAAATAATTTCTCTTTTTATTTGAATACATGAATCAGAAATCATACATTTATGGTACTGTTTTGTATGGTATTTGCATAAAATTATTGGAAATTTCTTTTTATCTTTATCACATTAAGTCAAATATAGATTGATTGGATAAGAATTTAAACTATATTCTTAAATTCGAT
>JAPDSC010159939.1:97246-136012 GCA_026290005.1 Latrodectus geometricus
TATTTTTATAAGTACTTATTCATGCAAAAATCACAGCATTTCTCTTTTTAAAAATATGTTTATATGTTCTTTAAATTTGTTTTTATATTATAGGCTTTACAAGATCTTTTAAATTGCAGTGAAGATATTCTTTGTGAATGGCAAGATAAACTGGCAACTTCAAGAGAGTTTGATAACTCAATATTCTTTTCATTACCAGCATTTTGGGAGGAAGCTTTTTATAAAGATATGGAGGCTTTAAATGTAAAATTATCTTTTAAATAAATTGTAGTGTTTGCAAGTAGTTAGCTCTTTTCTTATATTTCAAATGTATTAATAGTATATTGTGGCTATTTAATTCAATTTTAGTGTTTTTGCTTCTAGAGAAATCTTGAAGGAATTTTAAACAATGCTAATCCCTTATTATTTATCTAGTCCCCAGTCTGTTTACACCCATATTATTTTAATTTACTCTGTGGTTCCTTAAGCAATAGATTTTTAAAAGCCTATATTTAAAATATTTTTAGTGGAAATATTGTTCTAACCCCTCCCATTCCTTCATATCAATTGCTTATATTATTAAAAAATTGTGTAATTTTTAACTGTAAGTAGTTTGTGGAACTTAACTTTGATAAGCAATTTAGTTAAAAGAAATTAAATTTTTTAAGTGAAATCAAATTATGCAAATTATTGCATCATTGAATGTTAAGTCCAGTAAAAAAATTTTTTGAAACTTTTTAAGGTTTATTTGCATATAATTAAAAGAAACTTTAAATTTATAATTAGTTGGCAAGTTTTAGTCTACATTGAAATTGTAAACCTTTTAAGTATTAAATTTTATCCTGATTATTAAATACTTATGACTACTATTCTGTGTTCATTAATATTTCAATTTTATATGTTTTCTCTTTTTATTGATAAAAATTGATATAAAAACTTGTGTAAATTTTTTATATAGTAAATTTTATGTTAAAAGAATTTGTATATAACAAATTATGTTTTGAACATGCCTATTTGTTTAAAGCATTGTCTTATATTTCATATTAGCTTATTTTAAATTTTAGGTACTGCAACCAGATGTTGTAACCCGTGTTACCGAATATATTCCAGAAATCATTGAATTTGTAAAAAAGATTATAGACAATGAATTAGCGTAAGTACTTAATATTGGAAAACAAATTAAATTAAAATAAATTAATATATTTTTCATCAATATTTTTATATTGAAGGTATGAATCAAATGGATCTGTTTATTTTGATACCATAAAATTCAATGATATGCCTAATCATTTCTATGGAAAGCTGGTTCCTGAAGCTTTTGGAGATTTGAAGAAATTACAGGAAGGAGAAGGTTTGTATAGATAATTTTTATTTTATTTGAAAAACACCTGGAAATTTTAAATTAGAGTATTTTTATGTAATTACTTTTAATTTTATTTGATAAAAATTTGATTTAATATTCTTTAGTCTTTTAAAAGTAAACTACATAAAGATTTCCTTGAAATCTTTAATTGGTTTTTCAATGTTGTAGTTAATTTAAATTCAATAGAGGTAATTGAATTAAATATGATTATGTGTTAAATAAAACTAAATTTTTTTGTCTATAATGACATTCTTTCCATTGAAAATAGGGCATAGAATTTAGAATATGAAACAATGAATGTTAGTGCATGAAGATTTCAGAATTTTTAGATAACTATTTATTTTGTAAAGCAGAAAAATAAATTTTTCGAATAGTGAAGAAAAAATTTTGATTTTTCATTCATATTTCACTGAAATGTCAGTAGTAAAAAATATAATATTAATGAAAAAAATTAATTATTTCTGGACATTGTGAGGACTCACCTTCTACACACCAGAGTGGAGTAATCTGATGTGGCATTAACTCAGAAGGTCATTAGAATTCCCTTAAATAAGTATTCAATCGTACTGCCACTTATTGTTCAAAGCGATATAAGTACAGAGAGAAAAGAAATAATAAATTCCTGCAATAATAAATAACTTTGATATTCAATTTATTTAAAGTATCTATATTTTAGATACATTAAGAATAAAGGATTAATATCTGATTTTTATAATATCTGTTGTATGCAAAAGTAGACATGAAATAAGTGAAGTTTCCTGATACAATCATAAATTATGTCATATTGTTTATTTATTAGAAGAAAAAATGTAATTTTTAATTGCAATAAACTAAATCTACTAGGAGCCAAATTCTGTATCACATTTTGAACTTATAATGTTCTAATTTCACAGGGGAACTGAGCATAACTTCTGAAAGGTTGAATGAGAAACGAAGTTCCAGTGATTTTGCTTTGTGGAAATGCTCAAAACCTGGAGAACCATCATGGGATTCTCCTTGGGGTAAAGTATGTAACAACACTGAAACTACTATTAAATTTTTGTTAAAGGATTAAACATATCATAAAATATATTTCTTGCATATAAAATTTCTTATATTTTGACATTTGAGATAAACTTCTGCTTATTATTTTTTCATTTTTAATTAAATATTAAAATGCATGGAAAATTGAATGTTTTTTAGCTTTACTAAAAGTGATGTGTGTTTTTTTTTAATTATGGTATAAAATATTTTTATTTTTGATTAAGATACTATAATAGTTACAGATATTGTTATTTTAATTAATAATTGATACTTGAATAAGTATGCAATGTTTTATTTTGTAAATATTAATTACTTCATAAAAATAAAACTGTAAACTATCTAATGCTAATGAGATTGCAACTACTTTTGATAAAGGAAAAATTGCATAATTTGGAACTTTTAGGTGAAGAAATAATGATAATAAAATAAAAACCCAGAAAATGTTAAACTTTAGATATATGTGAGTATTGATAATTAAGCACATATGGTAATAAGCTTACACATAACAATGCAGATGATAAAAATGAACACATTTCATCTTAGAGCAGAAAAATAATTTATTGACTAAAAACATATTTATGCTTTTTGAGATAACTTCTTATTTTTCTATGATAATTGACTGTTTTCTGTCCTCTTAGAAACAATAGATTTTACAATCAAAACTCAGTTTTTTCTATTTGTAAATAAAAGTTGCTTTGATTGTTTTTAAACCATCATGATAATATATTTGTTAAATTATTTATCTTTGTTGATCTATGTTGATTAAAATCTGATAACTAGGATTTTACTACTGATTAATTTTATGTATCAATAACTGCTATGGGGAATATATTTAACTACAATTTATAATATTAATAAAAAAATCATTGTATATTAATTTTATTTAAGTTTTGATTGCAATTATATTTATATGTGTTTAAATTGTTTAACAAAACTCTGTTAAAGAAAAGAAAATGACAGAGTTAAAGTTTGAAAAGATAATTTTAATCAATTCATTTTTTAGAAACATTCAAATTTAATGAAAAAAATTATAGTTATTTCATACTCTCTCTAATATTCACTTAATAGAATTATTATATTCTTTATGATTGAGATTTTTTTATTTATTTGTAAAGATTAATTTTTGTGTAAAAGCATTTGTATATTTGTATTAACATGTATTTTTATTATTCACTATTGGCTGTTAAATTATTTTCTTTACACAGGGACGTCCTGGGTGGCATATTGAGTGTTCTGTAATGGCTAGTGCTTTATTAGGAGAATCAATGGATATCCATACTGGTGGTTATGATCTGAAGTTTCCTCACCATGATAATGAGTTAGCTCAGTCAGAGGTATGATACATTGTATAAGGTTTATATAGTCAAATAAAATCTAAATAATGCGATCAAACTATAAAATTGCTATTTATGTATTTTTTCATTATGCTTATTTTTTTCTATGAATATTTTGTATTTTTTTTATAAATATCAAGATGTTTTGTAAAAACTTTCTCTATTTTTATAAACATTCTGTATATTTATCTCCTAGTTTGTTGTTATATAAATATAATATTGAAAATATTTTATATGTTTTCTTGAAACAATTAGATTATATTTTTTACAGATATAATATTGTAATAACAAGAATAGAATTTGAATTATTTCTTAATTTTTATCAAAAATTAGACAAATGTAATTAGTTGCATTTAATTATTAAATTTTTAAGACAAGATTTTGATTTATTTTAAATTTTCATAAGTATGTTTAAAAGTTTTAATAATGGCTCTATAATATTTGGTAACTAATTTAAAAGATTTTTGTTGTTTGTTTTTGCTATTTAATAGATATTCTATGATGTTTTAAAACATAAATTTTTATTTTTATTATGCTTTATGAAATAAAATGTATTTTACTATAAGATATTTTTTTATAGAAATATATTTGTTAATACTTTATATAATTATGTATTTTTTTATTCTAAATAACTCTTTTTGTATATTTTAATATATAAAGATTTCAAAATTGTTTTAATTTTATTCATTATTTTAATTTCATATTAATTATTATAGAATCTTTTGATATCTATTGTTTTAATTTTGATTATTCTTTGTTTAATTTCTAAATTTGAATTGAAAACTAGGTGTGATGGGCAAGAAGTAGGTAGGCGAAGGATACAGGATAATAATCATGGTTTAAAAGTACTAATCTCCTCTTCCCTATGCCATCATTTTGCATTGTGCTAGATTCGGCTGATACTGCCCAAAATAAGAACAAAAATAATCATTAAAAATTCTTTAACAACAAAATAAAATGACTTTTTTACTCCAATAATTTTGTGATAATTTCTAAACTAAATAATATTAGAATATGCCTCCAAAAAACTAATGCTTCTAAGAATTATTTTTGCTCAATTAGTCCTTATGTTAAAAAAAATTCTAACAAATTAAATTCTTCACTTGAAAGTTCGGAAAAATTTGAAATATTATGAATTTTGATTAACTTCTAATTTTACTCATTTTCATTTTTAATTGAGATATATATTTGATTGAAGCAATAATGCAATTTTAATATTTTTTAAAATATTTCTAGTCTTTTCATGGAGAAATTTCTTCATATTCTCTTCCAAATGATATTCATGTTAGCATCAATTTGAATACAATTTTGATCAAGAAATATAAACTTTTTTATTATTTTAATATCTAATTTTTTTTCTACATTTTCCTTTTTTCAAAATAAAATTTTTAAATAATATAATTAATAAACAAATTATTTTCAAATTTTTTTTTTTAAAAATTCCAACTTTCTGTAAATTATATTTTCTTTGTAGAATAATTCGAACAAGTTGATTCAAAAATTATAAAATTGGGCAATTTGTAAGGGAAAAAATATCAGAAAAGAAAAATATCTGTCATATAAAAAAGTAGTTTACCCTTCCTACATCGAAGTTGTAAAATAAAATCTAGCTCACTGTATTTTGGTCTATTTCTAACATAACAATAGATAATTTTATGGTTACATGGTTGAAGAATATGTAGTTGAAGGATATTATATAATTATCATAGTTAAAGGGTATGAGTTATTATAACCCTAATTACCCCAGATGTTTTTAAGTCTTAAATTTGACCAGAAGAAAATTTTGGTAAAAATATGGCGCTTTATTAAAGTAAATAATGAAAAAGAATATTCAGTGTACAGTACATAATAAACATATTTATTTGAGAGTTATAATTAATAATAATTTTAATGTATTTAATTTAACATACAATAGGAAAATATTTCTTTCTCTGTTAGATTAAGTACATACAAATTATTATACGTATACAAATTCCCAAATTATAATATTTATTAAAAGAAAAAGCTATGGAAAATATAGATGAAATTAAATTGATATTAACTCTTATGTAAACATGCTAAATTTGGCATGGAACATTAAAAATAAATTTTTGATTAACTTGATACTGTGTAGAAAATTGCTTGGAAAAACATTTTCCAATTTTATTCAAAGAAATCAAACTGGAAGCCTTTTATTTTAAAACTATATTAGATATATGTAAGTATTATGAAATCATACATTAAGGTATGATTTTCCAAGTTATATCTTATTAAAATTTACCTTTCATTAAGATGTATGACAGGCAAATCATATTAAAATTAATGAGGTATTTGAATAATATTATTTTTAGCTATTGAATTTAATGTTTTTCTTGAGTAATTTTTATGATGATTATAGTTTACAATTATTGAACATTAAAAGAAAAAGAAAAAAAAAACCTTTGTCTATAATATAGATTTTTCAAAATTAATGCATGCATTAATATACTATAAGACGATATAATATAAAAAAAAAATCAGGAGCTTATTCTTATAGTGTATTGTGAAAAAGAAAATATTGAAATCTCTTATTTACAAAGAGTTTTACTACAAATTTTATTTTTACATTAAAAAAAGGTTTTGGTAAATTGACCTTTTAAATAAATTGAAATAACAATGTTATCAGAAAAAAATATTACAATTTATGATAAAGCATTTTTAATTTAATTATAAAATGGGTTGAGTAATTTATATTTATAACCAAGAAAAATTAAAACAATTATCAGAAGTATGAAAATAAAGAAAATATAGATTTATATAATTTGCAGTTTCATTTGATAAGGAAATAATGGCTTTTTGATATAACTCTTTGTTTACATATATTTAAAAACATTCTAAGAAAATTGCATCTTTTAAAAATATTGTTGAAAAATAAATTAAAAGGATTAATTTAAAATGCAAAACAAGAATTGCTTTATTTATAAAAATACATTCGATGAAAGTAATATTGTTTTATAACTTAGCAATTATTATAGTTTGTAAAGGAGAAAAAGGCCTTTTGATAAAAGTAAAAAATTGCCATTCATATAACTTGTTTTCAAATAATATATGTAAATCTGTGTCTATTCATAACCATGTTGAAGGTTGAATTTTTCTTATCATTAGAAATTATGTATTTATAAACTATACATAAATTGAAGACAATTTTCTTTTCTTATAATATTAATAAAAATTTAATTTAGCGTAATAAAAAAGAAATAAAGGACTTAATGATCACTTTTTTATACTAAAAAATCACAAGTTTTACCTCTGAATTAAGTTTAATTTTATAAGTGTAAAAGTCAAACAATTAACTGGAACTTTTGATTCATTATCTGTCATAGTTAGAAATACAGAAATAGGACAGAATATTTGTGTTAGAGAGAGAAGGGTTGGTTGGTTTGTTTTTAATTACCATGGGTTGCAAAAATCATGCTTCTAGTTGATGTAAAATATATATCTTTTAAAAAAGAAGAAAAGTACGTAAATTAATGTTTGTGTGTTAATATGAAATAAATGTGTCATCTAAAAGGAACATGATTTCATATGTCATTCAAAATCATGACTTATAAAATCACGACTCACGACAGGTCGTGAGAGTATCACAGTAAATAAAAATATTAATTGAAATATTTTTACTGTGACTCTGCTTGTTACAAAAAGATATTAAGTAACACTATAAAGAGCAAAATGGAAGATATCTCTATTAATTTCACTTTGTGTAAATCACATTTGCAGTATATTTAAATGTTCTAATAAGTAATGCAGCAACTATATAAGAATTTTACTGTATGCCATTGCCTGTCAGGTTCACCGGGGTATACAAAAGAAATTATTTGAATTTTTTTTATTATTTATACAAATTTCAGAAATCTATCATTGGAGAAGTATTATTACTTTGTATTTCCTAATTATGATTCTCATTATTATAATTTTTTTAAACAATGGCAGTAGGCTTATAAGAGAAATGTTTTATGATTTTTTGTTTGAAAATTTATTTTTTATCTATTAACTTTTGTTTTGTTTAAATTTCTGGTATATTGCATTTCTAAAATCTAATATAGATATTTTATAGGCATATTTTAACAATGATCACTGGGTCAGATACTTTTTGCATTCAGGACACTTAACGATTTCTGGCTGCAAAATGTCGAAGTCATTGAAAAATTTTATCACAATAAAATCTGCATTAGAACAACATACTTCTCGACAGATTAGATTAGCATTCTTACTACATTCCTGGAAAGATACGTTAGATTATAGTCCTCAAACTTTAGATGTTGCTTTGCATTATGAAAAATTCATTACAGTAAGTAAAAACTACTTTTATTCAATGATTTTTTGCTTTCTTTATGTATTAACTGGAGCAATTTCATAATAAACTTGCTTTTTATTTACACATTTTAAAATTTCTAGTTTCTAAAAGCTGTTTAAAAGCTTTTTTTATTATTATTTTATATTATTTATCATAATCTTTTAATTTTTAAGTTGATAATGGAATCGCATGATAAATAACAAACAGTAATCATGTAAAGTCATGGATTTAATGTGTGTGGTTAAAAATGGAAAAAAATATGTTTGTGTGATATTTGTGATAAAAAAAATAATAAGATTATGGCCAAAGAAAATTTTATTTCTTTTTTTTGTAACAAAATTAAACATTAATGTAATATATATTTGCATGTAATTAATGAAAGTAGCATCTAAGTATTTATTAAAATCTTATTTATTTTTTATTCTGAATACAAACTTTTATTAAATACCCTTATAGATTAATTATATTTAACTAAGTTTTGAATTGTGTATTGTTCAATTGATAAATTAAACAGAAAATAAAAAATAACATTTAAAAAATATTGCATTTCATCTCATTCATTTTTAACTTTTATTTTGAAATGTTTTTTTGTTATTATTTAGAAATGCTTATGTTGTTTGTAGAGTTCTAAGATAAATTATATTTCAAATATTATTTTTGTATTATTTTCAAATATTGATTAAATTTATTTATTGCTTTTTATACTTTAGGAATTTCTATTAACAGCTAAAGATTCCATTAGAGACATTCCCAAAACTGGTAGAGAAGCTTTCCAGAAATGGGGCTTAGATGAACACAATTTGTTTTCAATGTATGTGAATACAAACATAATGATATTTAATTTTTGCTATGCTAAATGAATTTGTTAGTTTTTTTGAAAATATAAAAATATTATTTCCACAAACCAAGGAAGAAAGCAATTAATTGTAATAACTGGAATTAATATTACTAAGAAATCCTGTATTTTGTTGCCATTATTTCTTTAAAATTATATCATAATAAATAAAAATAAATTATTTCTATAAAAAGCATGAATCTATAAAAATAAATTTTTACAAATCTGAGTTTAAATTGTACTTCAAGTGGGGTATTGCTTCAAATAGGATTTATGAATCTTTTGATAAAAAAATCTTGCAAAATTAAATGTTTTTCCCCTGTGACTATTAAAATTTATTGAAATTTGATTACTTGCTCTGGAAAAGTATGAGATTTGTGGAAAAGTTTTTAATAGTTTCCTATTACATAACTTTTTATTATAAAAATGATAAACTTTCTTTTATAATTATTGCTTTTAATTGTGTAAAAAAACTTGATTTAAAAATCAGATAATACTTTGTAAGCTTTGTGATTGTGAAATATTTAATTTTTATATTACAATCAATAATAAGATGTTTGTATTAATCTTTCCAAATAAAAATTATTATTATAGGAAAAAAATTTATTGTTTGTTTGTTTTTAATTTTAAAAGTGAATTGGAGTTTATTTATATTATTTTTACTTCATAAAATTTGTGAAAGTTATATTTCTTTATGAATTTAAGTAATTACTGAAATTCAGTTCATATTTAAATAATTTTATTTTCAATGTGGTTTAATATTAATTTAATGAGAATTTTCTATTTTTAAATTTTTCTTGTAAAAACTCTTTTCGCCATCAAAATAAAGAAAAAATGCTAGTTGCTATTTAATTAGAGAATTTTTTTGTTTTTTATCCTTATTACAAATAATTACAACTGTATTATTAAAAAGAGGGGGGGGGGGAGAATCAGTTTGTGAAATGTTAAATTCCCTTTCTCTGTAAATTAAGTATCACAGAAACTAAGAATAATTAATGATACATTCTGTATTGTATGAAAAGTAGGGTTCATTATAGAAATGTTTTTATGTTTATCCAAATCAACAAATTATGACCGAAATTTAAATGATTTAGAATTCAAATTATAATAAGTAGATATTACTTCAATTTACCTGAATACATTGGGTGATATATTTTTAGTGCTTAAAATATTTAATGCATTTGAAATTTATTTCCTACAAATTACAAATGCATTTAAGGAAATAATGGAGTTATACAATAAATATTTATGACAACAAAAATTTATTCTTTTGCAAAGGACTAAAAATCTATCTAAGAGTGAAGATAGAAAATTGCAACACTTTAAAATAATCATCACAAATGAATGTCATTTTCTCATACCCAATAGGATACAAATATTTATTTATTTAATAAAATTTTTCTCTAAAATCAATTATCTTGTGAAAGTTCCATTTCCAGTGATAAAAAACTTGTACATTTCATGGCTCTAAATTTTTCTTATTCTGTATGTTATTTTAATGAAACCCATTTAAGATATTCTCCATTGTGTGTGATATAGTATTCACTACTCTGTGAACGGTATAATGATATAATTCTAAATATTATCAATTTGCAAATATCAGAGAACTTGCAGAACATAAAAGAAACAGGATGTAAATTTAAGAAATCTTGTACATTTTAAGTAACATACGAGTCTGGTAGACATAGTGTCATTATCTTGTTTAAATACAGTTTCAAGAATCTATTGCTAGAGAGAAATAGAACCTCCTTCTCCATAACTACTCTGATTTAGTGATTACTATTCAAGTAGAGATGAGAGGGGAACAATATTATATTTCCACCTTACAATTATAAGATTGTACATGGTGATGTTATTGCATTATCATCCTTCATTGTATTGACCTCTTAGTTGGGCTCTACGAGTTAGTGGAAGGAATCGGATGGAAGTCCTCTTAGTTTAGAAGAGGGATCAAGCAGAAGATCCCCTAATACTTGACTTGCCACCCCCAGAGGTATAATTTCATTTACAGGACATTATGACCATGACCTATTTAATGTGCCTTCGCTGCCATTACAGAACATGTTAGATATTCACTTAAGCCGGAATTCGAACTTCCTATTTCTAATAATGAGAATGATGCACTGACCAACCAGGCCGCAGCAGCCTTTAATATTGATATTGTAATGCATGACCTGCTGATGAACTATTTATCGACTTGGTTTAGTATTTCATGATCCATCTTTAAGTAGCCTGTAGTTTTTTGGCATTTCACTCTATGCTATTGATAAAGACTGCTTTATAAGAATGACACATATGAAAGTTATGCTTTCCCAGAAACTATTTACACAGCCAATTTCAATCTTCATTATTTTATCATGTGATAAATTACAAGAAATTTATTTCTGTTTAATCAATCAAATTCAGCTGTCAAACTGGTACATTAATTTCAATGCAACCTTTACAGTATTTTCTATAAATGACCTTAGTTTGTACCTTAGGACTTGGATGTTTGTAGTGGTTAGGGATCCATTTAAAACTAAATACTGGTCTAATTAGGCTTCATATGCCAAAAATGATTGTTGACAAACAAACAAAACTAACCTTTTTCACTTTGAAATATTTTCATGGAAAAAAAAAATTATTTCTTGGTTCTCACATGCATGATTGCTTTTAAGTTTCATCATTTTCTTAACAAAACTTCTTGATTTATTATAAGCTTTATTTTGCTGAACCTCTTAATGCTGTGATATTTACACTTTCAATTATTACATTTATGTAAAAAATAATAATTCTCTAAAATATGAAGAAATTTATAAATATCATATATTTATTAAAAAAGTTATTAAAATTGGATAAATTGTTATGTATTCACAATTGAGCAAAAATTAAGAAATGAGCTTCAATAGTTTACCCTTTGTGTAGTAGAAAAAACTTCTGTCATAAAAATTTTAATATTTAAGTTTGTAAAATATTTTATAAATGCAGGTTTATTTAATATTCATAGTTTAATTTGTGCTATATTATATGATAAGTTTTTAAATATATCATGTATTTTAATTACATTTAAATTAATAAATTTTTATCTAGAAATACTGTAAAGAATTTTAATGTGCATACATGTTGATTTTATTGTATTTTGGTTCATGATTCCTGAATGTATTTGAAAAAGAATTCTATAATCTAGGTGGGATTTAATTAGAATTATCTGTACTTATTGTCAATATATATATATTTATACTGATTTTTTTAAAAGTTATATTCTGTTACACGCTTTTATTGTTTCTTTTTATTTTAAAATCTTATCAAATTAATACTTTGTGTTACTATCCAATATTTCAGTGGATTGTATATGCAAGCATTATTAAAGCTCATCTGTGTTGATTTATCTTAATCTATCTATATAAATTATTTACATTAATTCGGTATTTTTATAACTAGTGCATGAATCTTTGATTTTCATATGCCACTTATGATGTTCATGTCTTATTAATAGTTCATGTAATTTAAATGATGCTTTTGTAAGTTTCTTATTAATAATTTTTACTTTTCCTTTCATATTTTAAATCTTCTTAATTCTTATATTATTATTTGTCTCTGGTACAATAATTTTTATACACTATGCAAAATAGTTCATAAAGAAAATGTATGATTGTTTACTTCCATTTCTGTTTTTAACATTTCTTTCCGAATCAACATTCATATTTTTTTTTCTAATAAACATTATCTTTTTAAACATGAATATTTTCATTATAAAATCTGATTATATCAGTATTTTATGTTTTGAGCAAAGTTGTTCAAGACAATTGAAAATACTGTGCTATTAAATGTGAAATTTACTATGATATTATTTAACATTTTATTTATTTTTATAATATTTTCTATAAATATTTTGTTTGAATGCATGCACTTTTTTGTTGTAAAGATTTCTGAGAAATATTTTTTTAATATAGATTTCAACAAAAACAAACTGGTGTGCATGAATCATTGTGTGGTAAGATTTTTATAATGTTCTGTTCTTGTAAAAGGGTTTAAAATATGAATATTGTTGTTTGAAGTAGTCTTGTTTTGATATTATAGAAAAGTATTAAATTTAAAGATTCTTTGCAATAACTTTTTTATAGTTTGTCAGTAATTTATTTTAATTTGTAACAAAATTAAAATTATGAATGTAATACCACTAGTAGAAATCAGTATTTTTATTTTAAATTTTAAATGTGTTTTAAATTTTAAATTTGTTTTATATTCTGTTGGATGGTAAGTTCAAAATTATTATTAAATATATTTTTAAAAGATGTAAAATAATCATAAATGATTTTTTGTTTCAGATAATATTGATACAAGAGGAGCTCTTGAAAATATTCATGATTTAATTAATTCTTCAAATATTTATATAAACTCTAAGAAACAAAGACAGTGGCCATGTAACCGAAAAGTTCTCCTGAATATTATGTCATACATTTGTAAAATATTAAAGGTATGCAATTTTGGATTTCATTCAAAACAATAAAATATATTTTCCACTGGCTATGCAATACCTTAATGTAATAATGCAATACTTAAAGATTATACTTTATAAATTTGTAGATAGTTAAAATATTTACACCACTTCAATTTAAAAAATGCTTATACTTAATTTCTAAAATGTAGTTCAATAAGTAGTGTGCATCTTATTTTTTCTAAAATTTTAAATTAATATTTTTCCTTATATCTTGTATTCCTATTCACAAGAATAAAATGCTTCTAATTAATCTTAAAAAAGAGTTAGGCTTTAAATTATTTGAGATATTTTCCTAATATTGAATTTTTCTTCAATTCTTCTTTTTTAGAATTATTTATTTGTTTATAGAAATAAAGAGATTGCATAATATTTTTCTGTATAATTGAATACATTTATTGCTGTAGTTAGTAAAGTGAATTAAAGTGTATATATATATGATTTCCTTTATTCTGCCTTGTAGATTTTCGGTGCGAACTTTGGCGATTCTTCTATTGACACTTCTAATGCAACTGTTTCTCAGGTATGTTATTTATTATACTTTCTTAAAAATTATTTTAAATTCAAATAATTTTTATAGCTTCCATTTTCTAAATTTCCTATATTAGATAAATTAGTATTAAATCAATTTTTTTTTTAGAAAATGATAAATGTGTAATGTATTTAATATAATTAATATATTACTTATTTAGACAATGTATTTGTAGAGACTAATTTTTTTGTGAAATTGATATAAACTTTTTATTTCAATTAATGTGAACATTTAATATGGTAAAATTATAAATCGTTTATAACCTAGCAAGTTTAAGAAATTCTATGCTAATCTAATTAAGTTTGTAAATTTAAATTTTCATAATTGTTCTAGATAAATGAGGATCTAGTTATGCCTTATTTAAGGTCACTAGCTGATTTTAGAGAAAATATTAGACAAAAAGCAATAGATATTAAAGGTAAGTTCATTTTTGTTAAAAAATAATTATTGGTTGTTTCATGATGGTAGTAATGTACAATATTGCATATCCACCTTATAAAAATTGATCTTTATTTTTTTGTTTAACATTTTTAATATGAATTGTGATATTTTAGCCACATCCATATTGAAGTTATGTGATGAATTGAGAGATGACGTATTACCCAAACTTGGTGTTAGATTAGAGGATCAAGAAGGTAGCTTTTGTGCAAATAAATTTATGAAAACTAATATTTTTCAAGATTATAAAATATCATGAAATTTGCACTTTGTTTTATAGGATTGAAAGCTGCAATTAAGTTAGTTGACCCTGCAGAACTTGCCAGAGAAAAAGAATTGAAGCAAAAAGTAAGCAACAAATTTTATTGCTCTAAAGTTTTATTTCAATTAAATTTCAAATGCAGAAATTATTAGGTATGTTCTATGGATGACGTTTATTGAATTAATTTTATGGGCAATTTTTTTTTGTAATATTGTGTAAAATGTGTTTCATGCATTTAAATAAAAGAGATAAATAAATAAAGTTAACTAATTACATAACAAAAGTAATAATCTAGTAAAATATTAAGTGAATAAAAATAACTTAATTAGTTATGAAAAATATTTTTATATAATAAAGAGATTGTTATTTTACATATGTAATTTTAAAATTCGATTTGTTAACATATATTTTATTAGGCTATATTATGATTATTTTAGCAAAGTACTTTTGTTGCACAAATAAAGTATTTTATTGAAAAAATGTAACTATATTTTTTATTTTTTACTGAAATATTTACAATTATCATATCTAAGTTAAATGTCATAAATGCAAATATTTTAAGCTTCTTTTTTAAAAAATATTTCTAGATAGAAGCTGAGAAAAAATTAGAAAAAGAAAGAAAGAAACAAGAACAAGAAGCTTTAAAAGCTGCTCGTGAAAATCAAAAGAAAATACCTCCACAAGAAATGTTTAAGTCAATGACTGATAAATATTCAAAATTTAATGAAAAAGTTAGTATTATTTTATTACTTTATCCTTTATAACAGAGGTAAACGTAGGATAATTAGCAAGTCTCTTGATGCTCTAACATGTAATAATTGCATACAAGAGCAGTTGCTGTGCACAACTTTCATGAAAATGAAATACAAACGCGTGAAGCATACATTAAAAATATTTTAATGTCAAAAATGACATTCTATTTCTTTATATTATAAAAGTTAAAAATTAGGGTGCTCAATCTAGAGTGTCATTCGTATACTTTTGAGCATGTAATAATAACAAAATAATCTCTTTTTTTAGATATATTCATGCCAAAGAAAAGGATAAATTATGTAAGGAATCTTTTTTTTTTTTTTTTTTTTAAAAAAACTATTTTTTATGTTGAAGAAAAACAAATAATTTTTCAAGAGGTTACTGGGAAACATGTTGCAATCACAGTAGTTAAATATTCATAAATTAGAAACAATAATTCAATGGAAGCACATAAACTGATTTTTAAAGGTGAAATATTGATTCACAATGTTAAAAGTATTTTCTTGAATATTTTCAATTATCGAATAAATGATAAAATTAACATATTATAGTCTAAAATAACTATTAATGCAAAAACTTCATTTGTGCAAGCTTTTTTCTGAAGTTTTAGAGACATACCATGGTTTTTAAAGTTCTATTCAACGAAATTTTTAGTAGTGTTTAAGTAAACCTTCTCCAGCATTAATGCACTTTTGTAGACAAAGTTTATAAAAATTAACCTCATGCCAAATGATTCATGTTTTTGGAACCAAAGGAAAGAAAGCAGTTAGTCTCTTAAATCTCTTCAGAATAAAAACAATGCCCATATCAATTTTGATGAACGAAAAAATTGCATTGTCATGTTGTAATACATCCTTTTATGAAGAATTACTGTTAACATACCACTTTACAGTTGTCCAATGGCCAAATTAAAAGCTGATGGCTTTTTCCAATTCTGCTGAAAACATCATACTTTGTATTTTTTCAATATTGTGGGCTTGAGATAATCTTTAAGGCCCATCTTAAAGTGTTACAATGTCAAAAAAAAAAAAAAAAAAAAAAAAAAAAAAAAAAAAGAGAGAGTGTGCATTTTATTACTTATCATGATTTTGAAAAGTAATGATTTGCTGACTACAAATAGTTACAATTTAATTTTTCATGTGATTGGCAACTAAAACTATTTGTATGTTCATGTGGAGAATGCATGGTGAAGTGAAGTAAGGGGGTAGCCAGGAACCGGTTTTAGCTCCAGCAAACCGGTTCTTGGCTATCCTCCAGCTAGAGAGAGAAGCAAGCAAGCTCTGGGCACATTGAGTTGCCTATAAGAGGAATCCCAACAAGGACCATATTAAGGACTAGCCACTAGTTCATAAAATCGTGAGTATTCATAAACTAGAGGTTCATAAAAGTGAACATCTATTACGTGTAATCAAAGAAAAAAAAATTGGGATAATCACATAAGTTTGTTTTGTAAATTGTTTATCATATAATTTAGCATAAATTAACTTCATTAATATGTTTATGCATTTTTTTTTGTACACAGGGTATTCCAACTCATGATGTTGAAGGTAAAGAGCTGAGTGATAGCCAGATGAAAAAAGTAATGAAGTTGTATGCTGCTCAAGAAAAAAAATATAATGACTTTTTAAAAACTATTACAACATAAATTAAGTTTTTTTTTTAATTCACTGAAATGTTTTTATTTATTTAATTTATGAGCTGTTAAAGTAGTTTTCTAACTTATTAAGTTTGACTGTTCTACTTGTTTAAGAATCAGGACAATTTCAATTTTTGATGCACTTTATTCCTTAAATGTTATGGCGTAGGTGTTGGAAAAGTAACTACTTGGTGAAAGTTTACATCCCAAAGCAAGTCAACTTTTAAATCTTCTTTAAATGATATTTTTTAATTTCGTTATTGTATTCAAAATGTGTAGTTAAATATTTACATTTTATTTCTAATATGGAAATTATTTTCTACTAGTATATTCAGTGTAATTTTAGCAATAAATTGTTTTGTATGATGAATAATTAACACTTATTTTTTATGGCAGTATTTCATTTATAACATATTTTAACAATATTACTTTGTATAATTTATTTACTACTTTGCAAATTATATATATATATATATATATATATATATAATCATTGAAAATGATACATTAAGTATTATACAAAAAATGAATAATTAAATTTCATGTTGTATAATTGTTTGTTTTTATTATGATTAATAAAATACACAAATGCTTCAGAAAACAAATAACATTTATTTAAAATATTTCTTTTACAAATAGTTTTATACATCACATATTTAAAATAAATTGAAGTTTTCACTTTTATAAGCTCTTTATAGGAATGATTACTGCTCTAAAATTTATATTCAATATTTATTTCAGTGGTTGCAAATAATTTATTATTAGATCAGACTTTAAGATTTCTTTTGGACTTTCTTAAGATTCATAATCAAATTATTGATATAGAGTAATAAGTGTATTGTACTGCAAAAGTTTTAATGAAAAAACCCATTTATTTTAATTGTTACTTTAATAGAAGTAGTGAGTGAGGAAAAATATTGTTTTCATTGTACTATTGAAACTTCTTAAATTGAGTTCCTTGACTTTAATGAATTTCTATTTAAAGTAATATCCACTCTTTTGAAATGTGAATATATATGTTTTATTTAAGTAAATTGCTATAATTTAAACATTTATATTATCTATTCTTACATTTTGAAATATTTAAAGTATAGGGGACATAGAAGAGTTAATATACGTATATCATACAAAAAAATTCAGACTTCTTCTTCTAAAGTTAATATCTTTTATTGCATCTGAATTATTGAATAATATAAATTTTACAAAAAGGGAGGATTGATTAATTAACCTAATTGAGGCATGTTCTTTGAATTACATTATTAATTTGTATGATTGTATTCTTCAATGGAACACTTGTTATGATCCATTTTATTTATATTTGTGGATGCTTTTACATTTTTAAAGTACCGCTTTTAAATATTTTATGTGTTAGTAAAAGTATAATTCAGATAATTGTAATTTTGCAATCAAAACTGTTGTTTTCAAATGATCTTATTCAGCAAAATTAAATGAACACAATTTCAGATTTTCTAGCAGCTTTATAAATATGTCTATCAAATATATTTATTAAATATATTAATGTAATATATTAAAATATTTCATAATTTTCTAGGAGCTTCTAGATTTTTCAAAGCTTCTAGGAGATACATCATGAAAAATTTATCACATTTTGATTCCTGTCACTTATCAATCGTCCCCGAAAATCTAAACCTACTATTCAATATTTAAAAATAATAGTTATAAAAAGAATCTGATATAAAATGATACTGAATTAAATGGTATAATTTACAATGATACAATGGATGATAAGTATCACAAGAATTCTGCAGCTAATAATACTCTATATCTCTATACAAAATTAACTGAGACAATAAAAAAATGACAAGTTTAAACTTCTTCATTGTTTAATAAGTCCTGAAGCTTCACTTCACGAAAATAGAGTATTGCTGTAGTGTCTTTTGCCTTGTGCGTTATGAGTTAAATGAAGACTTTTAATGTCATTTTGAAATTTGTTTTAAAATATGGAATCAGTTTTTCCATCAAATATAAGTAATACGTGTCACACATGGCACATGAAAGAGCATACTTGTAAAATCAAATTATGTATAAAATTATTGGGAACATCTTCTGATCTGCTTCTTTATTTACTTGTCACATGTCCTTTGAAACACAAAAACAAATTCAATGAACGAATGTCCCAATTCAGTAAGTGGGAGAGAACACGGCTGTAAAACAAAAACTTTATTAACATGTGCTGAATTAAAAAGTTTTATGCATGTATTTATCTAATGAATGGCACAGTATAAACGATTAATTTAATCAGAATATTTTTAACTGAAAATTTAGAGCAGCAAGAATAAAACTATGCAAATTTAATTAAACATTTATTCACACAACTGAGATAGGAAAAAAAAATATTATTGATGCATATTTGTTCAACAATTCATTATTCCAAAGTCTTCATCATTATAAATGTAAATAGGGTGAAATTATGGATGTCATTAAACCAACACTTAAAATCTTTTTCTTCTAAAATGAGAAAAAGATTTTAAGATATTTATTTTGGAATTATTTATCTTTTATAAAATATAATCTAATATAATTGATGAACTAAAAAATATATTTTTTGTCCTTTTAAATGTATGCACCAACTGTTTTGTTTCATTTGAGAAATTTTTATGTATAATCTAATGACGTGTGTATTATATAATGTTAATAGAGTGGATAATATAATAAAGGAGTTATCACAGTGAGGCATATTACATGGCTTATAATTAGATATCAGAAACCATTTGCCATGTAACCATTAAATCCAATTGTAACTGTACAGGTTATCAAATTTATCTCTTTCTATTATATTCAGGGTAACTGAGTTAGTTTTGAGACTCTTCAATTTATTTAATTAAAGATTTTATGATTTTTAGAATGATTTTATATAAGATTAAAGTTAAAAAACAGATTTTTTAATATATATATGTATGTGTGTATATAATGTTTTTAAGGAAGAAATTTTTTTAAAAAATTCCTTTTTAATATCAATATATTTCTATGTTAGCAAGTTACATTTTATATATTTAAAACTAAAATTTGTTACATGTTAAAAACTCATTGCTTAAAAATTAAGTTAAAACTAAAATGTATAAAATAGATTATACCGATTACTATAATTGTAATTAAAACAAACTAGATTTATAGATGTCAAAATAGCTTGCACAAAATTGAATAAGAGTCTTCAGTTGATTGAAAGAAAATAAAATGTATCAATTACTAGATATAAAATTTGTTTACTAAGTTTGTGTGATTTGTTAAATTTTGATCACTAAATTGTATGAATTAAATCAGTTCTTAAACAATAATATAATTTACCGATAAATTGTTAAAAATGTAAGAAAGGAAATGGAACTCTGACAACCAGTGTTTCTTAAAATTTAATGTCATTTAATTTTGAATTTAATAATTATTTCTGTCTATTTTACAAGCTCTAGTTCTTTTATTGTCTTTGAACACTATATTTTCATGAAAAACAAATTCATTCAGAAATTAATATAATTTAAATTTATGCAATATGAAACATTGACTAACAAGATACTTATGACTAAATTTTATATAATAAAATTATGAATGGTCTGCAACTTTCGTGAATATTCAATTTGTAAATTAAATACTTAATAATTTTTCTATAATAAATCAAACTGATAAAATTATTCAGATGAATAAAAATTACAGTTCGTAGTTATATAAAAAATATTGCAGATACAAATAAGTAATATGAATATTATTCAGGTTTTTTTAATACTTTTATTGTTTTAGTTCACTATTTTTTCAAGCAAATATGTATTGTATATAAAAATCAAAGAATAAAAAAAAAAAAAAAATTATAAAGGATAAAAATGGTACAATAAAATTAGGCGCCAATGATAAAATAATTTCAAAAGCAATTTCATAAAAGAAATTTCTGTAAAGTACGTGATTACGTGTAGCAGATAAATCAATTAAGCACTAAGCTCACTTCTGATTCTTATAACTTCTTGTTGTATTGCTTAGTATTATTTGATAGATATTACATGGTATATGGAAGTCCTTTTAGGAGATTTTTAGTGAAATAGATTTTGGAATGATTAGATATCTAAAGCAAAGAAGTGTTTTTGCAGAGCTGACAGCAAATGTAGCTTTCCTTCACTTTCAACAGTTAGTGAATTTGAATTGCACTTTGTGTTTTGAAAGAAACATTTGACTATTTATGCAGCCGGATAATGTCTTTAGTTTAAATATTTGAATTATCGGACAGTGTTATATTTTAATTTAAATACTAGAATCAAATGTAGAGTATTAAATAATACAACTATACTTATTTGTTTTAATAAAAAAACATCAATTAACTGATAACTTTACAGGAAAGGTTTTTAACAAACTAACATAAAAATAAAATTGACATTTAATTTTTTAAATTGGGGAGGTGTTTAAGGCAAAACTATTACACCAAGTATAATTTATGATATCAATTTGAGAAAGGAAGGATATTTATCATTTTTATATAAATCTACACTAATTAAAAAATTGTATTCTTTATATGTAATGTAAAATATTCAAAGACATTAAACATATTTTTTAAAGTATCTTTGACTGTAATAAAAATTTGTTTTAAATAGATTAAACTTACTGTATCTGTAACAACTGTTCTAGCTTGCACTCGAAACCTGTACGTACTTCTTAAATAAAGGCCAACAGGTAATCTCCAACTTGGATCAACTTCC
This sequence comes from Latrodectus geometricus, assembly GCA_026290005.1. Lineage (NCBI taxonomy): Eukaryota > Metazoa > Arthropoda > Arachnida > Araneae > Theridiidae > Latrodectus > Latrodectus geometricus. Next base: position 118,885 of record JAPDSC010159939.1, read on the forward strand.
TAAAATATATTTTAATATGGTAGTTTGTAAACTATGGAGTACTTTTCTAAATCTAAAGTAAATGACTTTGAAAAAATATTTTGTTTACTTTATACTCCAATTTTGAATAGTACTAGTAAGAAATGTGTAAGAAAAATATTGAGTATGTGATGTCATTCTTATTATTTTGATACAATTAAGCAACATATTTCATAAATTTATTTAGAAACTAATTAATTTTTTTATCAAAGCCATTTTATTACGTTCAGTCTTGTTACAGAATGTGATAAATTAAATGAAATAATTAGAATTATTATAAAAATTAATGATGTGCTTTGAATAAAATTATTCATTCAAAAAATTACTATTTAGCTATGTGCATGCTAAAGGGTTATTTTTAACCTTATTTGAGCTTATCTGAATGTTAAAAGGATGTATTTTTCAATACAGAAAAAAAGTACAATGGAAGATTGGAGAGAAGTAATGTAATGTAAATGTTTATTTAATAAAAATTGATGTTCTTGAAAAGTTAAAAGTAAATTTGAAATAAATTACTGGAAATATTAAAGGTTTGTTTCCAAAATAATTTTAGTCTCAGATTATCGCTTACTTTTTATAATTTAAAAGATAAATCCGATTGACATAAAAATATTTTTATTAAGCAAATTTTTAAACTAAGTTTTTCTAATAAACCTGTAATTGAATAATTGTATATTTATATACATTGTATAAAACCTATTCGGATTTTTACATTCTTTAAAATGACATGCACATATTTCTATATAAATGTAATTTTTTGATATAGGCAAAATGTAAACATTTTGTTTTACTTTTATATTTAAAATGAAAGCGATGTAAGCTATTTCATGATTTTTTGTATAGAACGTTGAGAAGTTTATTAATATCATTTATTATTAAATAAAGTTTTAAATATTTTTTCTAAAAATATCAGATTTGTTAATTCAGCTAAATTGACATTATTTTACCTCATTTACTAATATTCTTTAAAATATATTTGTGTATATATATTCACAAATAAATCATTCTCAAAGGTATGGAAGAATTTTTTTAATAAATTTTAATGAATGTTAAAATCAAAATCTCAACTTGTAATTAAGCATAGTTCTCAGATTAAAAGTTAGAAGAATTTTAATTTAAAAATATTTAATCATTAAAATAATGTAAAAATACACAAAAATCATTAAAGTTTTGTTAAAAAAAAGAATATTTACAAATTAAACATTATTAATCATACATAATGCAAAAATTTATTTTCATATTTTGATAAAATTAATTATAATTTTTGTGTTTTATTTAATCAAAAAATTCACATTTGTTAAAATATGAAATTTTAATACATTTTTTTAAAATTATAACTTACATACAAAAGTATTTAAATAATATTATTAAAATCATGGCATGTTATTAACTGGCATTAATAACCATACAATTTTGTATAAGGCAAGGAAAAATATTATGATGAAGAAAAACTGATAATAACGCTGTCTCTAAATATAATTCATGAAGGTTACAGGAACTTTAATTTAGATTGATGAAATAAAAAAATATGAGACTATACTGAAATTAACTTTTACCTCTGTAAGATTCTGTTCTCTGATATAATCATGGGGTAGATCACCAGCTCCATTTTGAGGGGTAAGGCAAGCAATAGGTTTTCCATCTGGCTGACAGTGATCTACTATAAGTGGTATGGCCAAACTAAAATTTCATAAAGACAAAATAAATTCACTTTTTATAATAGGAATTTATCTCTCATTTTAGCATAATATTCTATCTCAATTTTATTTATATTTTATGTTAAATAAACTTGATTATAATTGAATTATATTAAATTTACAATATTTAAAACTTTAATTATACAGCATATTTTTCAATGCACGATTTATTTTGTAAAACATGCTTTAGATAATTATGCAAAATGAATAGATTTGATTGAATAATATGATTACTATATAAATTAAAAGCATAATTAGTAAAATTAAAAATTGTATTTTTACAGCAAATGTTAAAACTTTGAATATTCAATGATCAAACTCAATTGCTAATTAAAGTAAGAAAATAATTAGATAATTGATGTGAATACAAATACGAATCAATGAAATAATCACTTTTAGGAGGGAGAGTCAACACTGAACTGGAGGGAAAAAATATGATAAATATTGTTTTAAGATTTCTACTTGGGTGTGAGGAAGGCAGGCTTTTTGCTCTTTATCGATATCTATTCTCTATTTTAAATTTGAAAACTTTTCTTCATTATAGCATATATAAAAGTTAGAAATAAGAAAAAAATGAGTATGATTGAATAAAATGTATATTATCAACTGTTCTATAATTTAATGAAGAAATGAAGTGAAATGTCTAATAAAGATAAAATATATATAAATAAAAATTTCACAAAATGTTTATTTTATTCTTTTAATATAACTATTAACTTGAGTAAAATGTATTAATCGGTAATTTTTTGATTCAATAAAAATATATTAAGTTTTTATATTTTTATCAGACTATGAACCAGATGTTACAAGAAAAACAAGATATATTTCATATGTAATTATTATATATTTTATGCATTAAAAAATTTAATTAAAATTATTTTAAATACATTGACAATTTCATTTAAGTATTTTTAAAATTTCTTTTAAATCTGTCTTAAACTTTAAGATAAATATACCAGAGAGAGTTCAAATACTATTCCAATCTTTATTATATCGCTATTTTAATTGTAAAGCATTGTTTAATAATATACATTTTTATTAAAGGTAAAAAAAATTATATGAAATGTTAACTTTCTGGAAAAGGATCAGCAATAACCCTCAACCAATTATTTTTTATTATATATATTTTATCAAGTTATAAAAACAATTTTACTATAAATACTGGATCAAAATAAGGTAATGAATCTTGACTTTCTCACAGCATATATAAGTGAAAAAATAATTTAGTCATATGTCCATACATCTTGAATGTAAGTCATTAAATTTTATATTGAAATATTTTTATTTAGCTGATTTAATAATATTCCACAACAATTTAGAAGTTTGTTATTAAAAACATTTATTAGATCCTTTTTAAAACAATGACCACATAACATACATATTTAGAACATAATGAAATGCATTATTATCATGAATAAATTTTAAATTTGTTAACTGATAATCATGATTTCTAACAATTGCTCTTTCCATCTAATCTTAAGCTATATTTAAAATAGCATTTTTACTAAAAATCCTCATACATAAAATATGTAGGTATTATATTTATTAAATTTGAAGAAAATATTCAAATTATTTGATTGACATTTTTTAAAAAAGTATATCATTTGTTTTATTCACAAATTTTAGATTTGAATCTAGATAGGGGCAAATATGTGCATAAAACAGAAATTAAAATATGAACATTATAACATACATATTGTTTTCTATTTTAGATAATTATTAGGTTTATAATGTTAAATTTATATTTGTCAATCTGCTGTTCACTGACATAGAAATTAATATGTATCCCTATAATTATTAAATTTTAAGTCTATATCTAACTGTTTTTTTAAAAAAAAGTTTTATAATTTGAAGTTAATTCAAGATAATAACCATGACTTTTTATGAAATATTGAAATAAAATATTCATTTCCTTGAAATAATACTCAAGAGAGATCATATTTCAAATGAAATAAATATGAATACACATCCAAAATTATTTGTAATAACTATATTTTCAATAATAACATTATGTAGTAGATTTAATTGGATATTAACTTTGTATATGATCAACATGGAAAACAAGAAATTCTTGCTTTTATAAAATAATATATATTTTCAATAAGATATATACTTTTCATTTAAAATATAAACTTTGCTAATTAATATTAAATTTTACAAATTTCTTAAATATTATCGATTTTAATAAGAAATTTTATGAGTTAACTATAATAGAGAAATATTCTGAATAAGTAGGTTTTTGTTAATTTAGATTTGAATTATTTTTTATTTTAATCTTTTTAAAGTTTATTTTAAAAGCTATTTATCTAAGGAATAAAATGCACGAAAGCATTAAAAATAAGCCTTACTTAAATTGCAATGTTAGGTATTCTTCAGACATATATTTAGAAACAGGAATGAGATAACTAAAACGAGGTCCACTTCGATGTGCACATTGTAATGTATTGCAGTATTCTTGTCCAATACTAGTATTCAATTCCAATAATCGTAAAGATTCAATAGCTTTAGGTAAATCTGAAAAAGGAATTAATTTTCGTAAAAAATATAATACACAAAAATTTTATTAACTTTTGCAATATTATCTTAGTAGTAAATGATTTGCCATATAATATTGTCCAAATCTAAAAATGATTATATAGGGCATAAGTAAAATGACTTGCCTCATAATATTGTTCAATCAGTATAAAAGTAAAAAATTAAATAAAATAATAAATTAATATTTTCAAAGCAATACTGCATACATGTAGCATATCATTAAAATAGAAATAGTCATTTGTATATTTATGTATTCCAAACTTAAAATAAGTTATTTCATAATATTAGTATAAATATTTAATTATATTCTTTAAAATTACAGAAATATTTCTTTCCTTTTGATTAAAAATTAGTTGTTTGTATGTATAATCAAATTATATGGCAAAATAAAATTATTAGTGAAAGTATATTAAAATTTACATGAGCAAAAACCCAAAGGTTGGTGCTTAATGAAACAAATAATGAGACACCAATACTATTAAATGTATTTATTTTATTTGTATTTATTTAGTTATTTTATGTTAAATCATCAATTTTTATAATAGATTATGCAATAATCTCAAAATTTGAAAATTGGTGTTTGATTTAGTAATACATAACCTAGCCTAATTCCTCAAAAGTTGTTCATTAAAATAAAGAAACAATTTTGTAAGTAAAATAAGTTATTTACAACCATATTGTATAAGAAACAAAAATTTTAATTTACCTTTCCTTGCAAATGGCTTTGTTCCCCTTCTCACTCTTCTCTCTATTTCATCACTGGATAGTAATGTTCTATCACTTTTTAGAATGTTTTTTATTTTTTGCTCAAATTGAGTCATTACTGATTTTTCTATACTGCTATTATTTTGTTCTGTAGCATTCTTTTCACTCAGGATTTTAGATCGTGGAGGAGCAACCATTTCACGAATCGGTTTTAACTGATTTTGGTGAATGGGATGCTCCTCCATTTCAACCGTTGATGACTTACCATATGTATTGTTTTCAGAACTACTTTCAAAGGTATTATCTGTTGTTGAGCTAGTCTCTTCTTCAAACTTTGTATTGAAGACACTATCTTCTACATCATCAACTTTAGATTCTTTCAAATCTACATAGTATAATTTATACATTTTTAGCAATTACACATAATGAACAAGCTTATTTATTGAAGGAAAATATTAAATTATACAGTAGAAAAATATTTTAATATTTTTATGTACTTTTAAATGATATTTCAAAGAAAAAATGCATCTTATATATTTTAAACAATATCTCAAGAAAGTCCATAAAAGTAATTTCTTGGTTGTGAAAATTATTAACAAAAACAATTAAGTATTATAAAGCTAAATGGTACAATAAAGTTGGATTAAGTTATTTTTAACATAAGTAAGATGATATATTACCTATTGAATGCAATTGTAATGACAATTTGTCATTTAAAGTTCGAAGAGGATATAATGAATGTTCGTTTCTTTCAAATATAGATTTTCTTTGATTTGTTGATGAAAAACAGCAGTAGACAAAACAATCTGGTTGTACATGTGGCCTCTGACACTGGCTTGGAGTGCCAATAACTCTCGGCTTTAGTATAGGTACAGATGTAGGAAAATAACTTTGATACTGAGTTGGTGTAGTACTAGTCTGTGATACGGTGAAACTTTCAGATATGACCATTGTATTACTTAACTTCCAGTTCTGATTTATTCTTTCAATATTTGATATTTTATTCTCTGAAAAAATAAATTAGACATTAAAATATTATAAAATTATATATAAAGATTAAAATGCTTGAAAGAAAAATTCATACTTTGTGTATTTTAACAAATGTTTCTCTTATTAAATGATAAATCCCGATTATATAATTTTTTTCTAAAAGAAAATTATTTTCTATTAATATTGATTTACTATAAATTACAGTTGTTCTCATTCTTAACATAATTATTATATTTTCAGAAATTATTGATATTTTAATAAAATTGATATTAAATATACTTACTTTCTTGGCCAGCTATGATGGAATTTTCAAAACTTGACAAAGTTTTTCCTACATCAAAAGGCATTTGAGGAATTGTTTCTTCTGATATATTCAAACTAAGTGTTGCCCCCCTATCAAATATAAAATAAGTATAGAAATTATGTTACTTTTTTAATATTACTGATAATTTATTTTATGCAATTAGATAAATTTACAAAAACATCACTTAAGTTTCCATGCCAAACAATCCAACAATAGTAAGAACTTTATTTTTGATTATTTTTTAGTAAACTTTTACTAATTCTGTTTGATAGTTTAGAGCATAAAACATAAAATTATTATTTCTGAACACACATGTTTTTCAACAATTGTTTATTTTTATAGTATAAAAATTTGAATTTTATGAATAATTAAAAATATTTTGTATAAGATGGAATCATTTTAATGATCAGAAACAACTACAAGGAGAGTATTAAATTATAATACTACTGAAATAGTTGTAATGATTTAAAAATTTTTAATTATTTAAAAAGATAAAAGAATTTTTTTAAATTCTTTGATATTGACTTAATAAGCACAATTTTTGCAATTATAAAACATGTATATATTACTCACTTAACGTGATATTGAACATTAGGAGCTTGACGTTGCTTCCATTCTAAGACATATATCACTGCCATAGCTATTACACTAAAAAATAAAATAGTTTTAAGTAATACAGAAAATTATAAACGATTTATAGAATTAGCAATAAAATGTAGGTACATTAGTGATATATACTTGTATATATGCATTTTCATATGCATATATCACTAATGTACCTACATTTTATATACATAAATTTAAAACATTCAAGAAAAACAAATTTCCTTTTGGTAGTTCGGAGGAAAATGAATAATTCGTACATTTTCAAAGGATTTTTTAAAAATTCTAGAGTGTAAACAAAACTAAAATGGAGATTTTTAAAATTTTTCTTCGTTTCAATTTATAAATGTTTTCATAAATTGTTATATTTTAATATTGCAGAATCAAATGTCTATACAAATTTTAAAATATATTTCATAAATTTTCTAAGAGACACATTTAATATTTCTGGAACTGTTTTCTGAATTTGCTGTCACTCACATATTGAATAAATATTATTCTACCTATTATTTTTATTCAAATATTTATGTAATTAAGTACACATCATATTTCTTATTTAAATTTAATAATCATTCCAAGAATTCAAAGATCCTACAGTTATAATAAAAACAATATTGAAATGCTTAAATTTCTTACATTAATTACTTAAATATTGCATACAATAATGGTTACTTTTAAAAATTTTCTTTGCATGGTATTTTGCTGTTAATCTATTGTGCATTTGAAAGATTTAATAAAAAAAAAATTTAAAATGAGTATATGTAAACAAAATTGATAACAAAAATGAAAACTATATTTAATTATTATACCAATTTTCAACCCAAGCCACTCTTTTTACTTTTTTGCAATTATTCAAGTAATTTTTTTATAGTTTTTCTTTTATTTATTTTAAAATTCTTTTTAAACTATTTAGCCATTACACTAGATTATTTAATAGACTTATATTACTAGATATACACAAGAGCATATTTTATAAAATAAGTCTATAACTAGTAATGTATGTACATATACTGACAGCAAACTTTAAATCTTTCTTTTAATTTATTATTAATATTGGCTTTGCAATTAATGTAAATTTGGTAGGCCTTTAGTTTTAATGTACTCTGTTATATATTTTCCATATTTATTTATACCATCTAAGCATTTTACTTTTTTATTTTAAATTATTCAATTTCTCAATTTTCTTAAAGACTATTTTCATTAAGTCACAAGATGGACGATTTATAGATTTACTGGTATAGTTTTGTTATATGTGTTTTTTGTTCCAGTTATGTATGTTTTTTGTTATTCTATTACAGTTGTCATCTAATCTACCATTAAAAATAAAAATTAAAAAAAAAAAAAAAAAAATTTTGCATCTCTCCATAATTTTATGATTTTTTAAAAAAAATCCATTTTTGATTTATTTTTGTCCATTTAACATATATTTTTAAGTTTGGCACAGTAGAAGTAGATTTTTAATAAGAGAAAGTATAGCATATAATACTTAACAAAAATCTACTGATTACTAAATGTGTTTTGGTCATCTCATGAATGAAATGCTTAATTATCACTGACTGATTTTTTTTTTTTTTTTTTTTTAAATCTGCCATTCCAATTGTAGTTTACTGGAAACCTACATTTAATAGAGGTTTTACCATGAGAGACTAAAAGCATGTTAACTGCACTACCTGCTATTACAACAACTATTATATTAAGTAGTTATACAAATAAAGGAATTATATTTATTGAATACATTTTTTACATTGGAAATAAAAAGTGTTTAAATTTTCAAGAAATTTGGAAGCTAGTTATAGGAAAATCAATAAGCAAAGCAATTTTCTTTGACAGCAATAGAGCATTTATGTTTAGAAATTAAGTTAAACAATTATTGGATGGTATGTACAACTGGTCATAAAATTTCAACATAATATCACAATACATCAACAGTAGTGTTTCTCATAAGGTGATGAATACATCATTCAGCAACCATTGACTAGATGTTTTCTATCAGTGTTCTGCATCCAAGGAAAGTCAAAATAATACCAACAATATGTGGACATATTATGTCACTGAAGCACATTATTTTACAAGACTCCATCCAGTAAAGAGGAAGAGTTATTGCCTTAGCACAGCAGAAATGAACAACCACTATTTAAACTGTCATCAATATGAACAAGAGATGACTGTAAAATGTATCTAATCACAATGGACTTACTGTCACTTCAAGTAATTGGCCATATTATGATGTCAAATACATGCCTGCAAAACGCCTTCTCTACAATGTCAGAAAACATGGATGAAGTGATAATGATGCTGTAAATAGAGTTAGATTCATTTGAAAACATAAGGGCACATCTTTCTTTTCACAGGATAATTGTTTATCATACCATTAAAGATATTTATGTGTATATTCGACGAAGATATATTCGCCAAAGCTACAGATAAAAATATTATTATATTTTTTAGGTAAATGCTTATCTTGTTAAAGAACTTTGACTTTCGTTTCATAAAATGGCTATATAATCCATTAAGACCATATAGGTAACAAGTTTATATTCTTGACTAGCAATATTGTGATATAATAAATCGTTATCCTCATAATCTAAATTTCAACCTCTACCAAAATCACTTATGTGCTAGTGAGAATATCTTCTTACATGGCACACACAGCAGTTTTCAATAAGTAAAATAACATCCGTGCTTGTTGTGAGTTTTATGTGTAGACAGTCACCTCTTGTCTAGAAAACTAAATGATGAGCAGTGTACTATCAATAAGTAACAATAATTTAGTCTACTTGATAGGGCATAATTTACTATTTTTCCATTTATCAAAAGTCTTTAATATAATTGTAAAATAGGTTTGATAATTTTAATGAAGCTAAATTCTTTGAAAACACATTCTTATAAACTAATGTTTAACAATAGCAATCACAAGAGGCCCTTTGTTTTTTACATAAATTTCTTGATTCATTAGTTAAACCAGTTTGAGGATATGAAATTTTTTGTAAAATAGAAATAACTTTTTTTTAAATGATGTTTTAGGATACACAAATTTATAATTTAAAAAAAATTAGTTTCAGCTAAAAAAATTTTCTTTACATTATTTTATTATGCTTTCCTTACATCTATATAGTGAGGACACCAAAAATTAACGTTTACATTACTTTCAATGTGTTTTATTCAAACTTTCTAAAAACAAATTAAAATATTCAAGAAATCGACCATTTTTTTTATAAAAATGAAATTAAAAAATTTAAGATTCTAAGAGTTACCACTCTTTGGAAAAAAATAATTTCAAGTTTTTAATAATTTTAGGATCCCTGTCAAATGCAAAATAAATTAAATTACAATTTAAAATATATAATAATCAATACTTACCACATAGCCATGATAGCAATCAAAGTTATTATGATTGCTTGTAAATAATAATTACTGCAAAATTGTTCAGCCTGTGCACAACATTTTCTCAATGGCTGATTTTGATATTGGAAAGATTGTTGAGTACTTTTTTTAGCATTCAGTGCACTTGTATGACTATAAAGGAAACAAGAATTTAAAATAAATTAAGTTGCATGGTTGAAGTAAAATGTTATGTGTTAAAAATTTCATATATCTAGTTACCTAGTAATTGTGCTACCACTTGAAGTAGATTTTAAACTATCGAGTCTTTTTATTTTGTGTTTAACCAATTTTTTATTCACTTTTTCAAGTTCATCTATGCGAGTTCCAAGATTATTTGTAACTTTACACAATTCTTTTACAGCGCCAACATTTTCCATAAAAATTCGATCCTAAAAAGGAATAAATATATTAGATATTCTTAGTCGAAATATATAAATAAATATATGTATTCAATTTTAAATCATCTGATCAGTACTGCATCTTCTAAAAACTTTAGTACAAAATTATATAGAAGATTTTAAATTAATTCATTAAAGAAGTTATTCTTAATTTGAATTAATTTATGAATTTTGAAGAAATTTGAGAATGCAAATATTTCAAAATAAGTCATTTAACATTAAAAAGTCTAATAAATAACCGCAATTTCAGTTTCAAGTTCTCAAAGTAAGACATTTTATAGGATTGATTTTGTAAAAGGATTACAAAAACAAGCCCTTAAAAATTTTTTTAACACCATATTTAATGCTAAAAAAATTATTAATGTTGATAGTAAAAGCAATCAATTTTTATAAAAGACCAATTTTAAGAACTGTTATCTGTAATTATTCTTTAATATAATAATTAATTAAACATATCTTTCAATAATAAAATTATTTAAGTTAAATTTACCAAAGTTCTTGTAAAAATTATATCTAAGTGTGTGTGTGTGTGTCTTTCTGTTTTTGAATTTAAAGCATATTATAAATTTATAATTAAAAAATTAAAATTTCTTCTGTAATTATCCTTTATATTATTAATAAAATTTAGGTATTTTGATAAATATGATTTGTAATAATTTAATATGAAGTGATTTTAATCTGGTAATAAGTCATATAAATGGATTAATATGGCTGTGAGTTAATGTTTTACAATTACATGCTTAGCTAAATTTAAATTGTAATCACCTAAGTTTTTTTTTTTTTTTTTTTTTTTTTTTTTTAAACAAGCAAGTTTTTGCAAATGACTCTTGTAATTGTAGTATTCTTACTTTGTTACAATTATTCTTACTTTGTTACACAGAATGATACTTTTAAAAGTGCAAAGATTGTTATTACTATTTTTGCACAAAATATTTTTTTTACTTAAGTTAATTTTTCTCATAAGACATTTTGCAGATTTGGAAAAATAGCAACTACCTTAATTAAAAAAAAAAAAATTTACCTTAATCTATTGCAAATATATTAAATAAGCAAATATTTATTTCATGTAATAAGATTAGTATCTCATTGACAAGTTCTATTATGCATTCACACATGCATAATAGAAATTCTTGTAACTCCTATCAGGAAGTTATTTTTAATTAAAAAAGAAATATATATTTTAACAAATATAATTTAATTTCATTTAAAATTAATTGAAATTATAATTACATTGAAATCAAATATACACTAACTATATTCGATTGATTTTAATAAATTTTTTGTTGATTAACTAGTTAAAGTATTTTGAAGAAGCATGAGAATAAAAGATAAATCATAATTAGTAAAAATTTAATGGTGTGCATGGCATTAACAACAGTTAAAACTCTCATTTAGTATCTCCCTAAAATTTAAAATTTTCAAACTCACCTTTACAAAAAATAATGATGGTTTAAAGAATTTCCCAATTAGTTAAGTATAAAAAGATAGATATTCCCACATAATAATTATGTGGTATAGTTGAGAAGAATTTCTTAACAAATTACAAAATAATATTGAAAGTCATTCTATTAAATTTAAGATTTTATCGAAAAGTTAATTATGTATATGAAAATTAGATGATTTTTAAAATTAATAGAGAATAAAATTAAAAGATAACCATTTCTAGGGTAATAATTTTTAATATAGCTTTATAAATAAATTGTAGATTAAAAATGCAAAACAGTATAATTTTTCCTATAAAATCTGTACTCTTAAATAAAAATTAAAGAATCAATCAATTTTATATTTTCAAAAATTAAACATATTTAAGAATAATCAACCCTTTTGTTTTAATATACATCATAAAATACATTGCCGTATTTTTTTGTATATAATCCGCGGATTCTGTGTTAAAAAAGTTCCGGATTTCATTGTGCGTATTATACGCCACCGCGGATAATCTGATAAAAAACATTCTCCATCAGAAAAGTTTACCAGAAGGTTTTGAATGAAATACCGTTTATGTTTTAGGAAATAAATAACAGGTGACGCCATGACACGACTGAGTTATTTCAGCTATAATCAGATTTATCCAATTAAACTCATAAACGAATTCGGTTCCCCGGGAAAGATATTATAGTTGCAAATCGCTAACGTCATTCCGCATTTTGTCTTGACGTGAACTGTTTCGTTCTGAAAATATTCAAATTCGTATATCATCATATGGAAGAGAAAACGTTTAAGTTACACAGCAGATTTTAAATTAAAAGCTATGGCGAAAGCAAATTTAAAAAAAGGCCACAAACGCATTAATGTGAAGAGAAAAAACAAAGCACCTACAGTACCAAAGAAGAAGGTATAAAATACGCAGTTAAAAAAATAATTCATTTTTTTCATTTAAAAATATATATATTTTTAAATTTCTTACATCGTTTTAAAAATTAGAGTTTACAAATCGATAAGGTTTACTAGAATTTTCACGGAATTATCGCTCTTCGTGGATCTCCTGGTTTCATCTCAGTTTATCGCACTTTGTGATGAGATGGAGAGAAGAGATCCTTTTCGTAACAAATGTTTATTTCTGTACAATTTACTATATTTTTAATCATACTATGCAGTTTTTTTTATTACATGATATCGATATTATCAGTAGTATATATTTTCGACTATTCTTCAAAAATATTTGCCGCTGCGGATAATGCAACGCTTTTTTTTTTTCTTTTACTCGAAAATAAGGTCGTGCAGATAATACGAAGCGCGGATTATATACAGGAAAATACGCGGTAAGTTAAAAATATTACAAAAAATATGAAATAGTATTTTTTAAAGATGTGTAATATTTTGTCACACAATTTTGATAATCAGTACTCTTGTTCTAAATATCAGAGTAGTGTAATATTAAATTATATTTATTTTATCCTTTTAAATTCATATATTTATACATAATTGATTGTTATCATTATTTATTGAATAAGTTAATCAATATGAAACGAAGTATTTATAATTAATTGTTAAACTTTAAGATTAGAAACTTGTGAAACAAATATAAACTTTCTAAATGTAAAACAACATAAAAATTGATGTTGCCGATCAGACTTAAAGCAATTTTAAATATCATAACTATATAAAAAGCAATAAGATTTCTGTTCCACTGAATTTTATTTTGTTAATTTTTTTCTGTTTGATTCACTACCCACTCAGTTTTAATGATCAAACTAAAGCTATACCTTGTTCACAACAAGAAAATTTTCTATATGTTGTCCATCTGGCAACACTATGTCTCCAGCACCTTGAACAGCATCTGGAATGAGAGTTTGTACTTCTTGAGCGATGATACCAGTATTTGTTGAAGTTTCATTTCCTAAACCAACATGTTTAGCAAATTCCGGTCGATACTGATACTTCACAATTCTCATGTTTGCTACATTTTTCAATTGTTCTTTAGTGTCTACCTTCAAAAAAGAAAAGAAAAAAAAATTAGCAATTTAATTTAAAGTTATTTATAAAGAATTGTGTTCTTTTATTAAAAAATGCAATGAACCATTACTATAAACATTAATTTCTTTAAGGAATATCACTTAAATATCACATATTTTTTATGTAATTTTTTATTGAAATAACAATTGCTGAATGCAGTTGGTTTTAAACATAAATTTCTGAAAAAAATGTCAGCATTTTAGGAATTATTGACATAATGTAAGCACTTAAGTTTTTATTCCAAGGTGATAATTTAAAAATTGCAAACTTGTATTAACTTGAATGTTTTGCAAGAATAGAAAGAGGCTTATTGGCAGATAAATTAAAATATTTTTAAATTTAAAACGATATACTTTAAATACCTAATAATTTAAACACAGAATTTAAGAGAGTTTTTCCAGGTTTATGAATGCTTAAGAACATTTTTAATTATTTTATTAAAACAATTAATCTTACTTTTTAGTAAATATTTTTAAATATCTATTTTTAAGTTTCAATGTAGCAGAAAATTAAATTTTTAAGTCAACCCGAATTATTAACATAAAATTCAATTCATATACAACCAATTTTTATAAAATACTATATAAGCAAATATCCAATAATTGAGTATGAAAAATATACATTACATCTAGAAAAATAAATTTAAATTTAATTTATCAATAATAAAAAAATTAGTCTTCAATATAAACCTGTGTAAATTACATGTTAATATAATATTATATCAAGATATTTCAATTGTATAATCTATGTATGCAAAGATTTTCATGTTATCACATGTGAAGATAATATTATGAATGTGATACTACAAACATTTATTATTAAATCAATATATTTTTATTCTCTTCAATTAAACACTTTTTAAATATTTATTTAGAAATAAATGTTAGTATTACATTTTAATACAAAAATATGGCCCAATATAAAGTGATTCTCTTGATTTGATACATCTTAATGTACAGAGATCCTTATAATGCTCTTTAAAATATTTAATAGGATGTCGCAAATAGCGATAATATTGTTATTGATTGCTAGTTTATAAATGTTGTGTTGTATTGTCAAATACACAACACTTTTTTTACTGACAACTTTCTTAAATTTCCTTAAAAAGATATTGTATTTATCCTATGAAAATATATACCATATTGATCAGACTTAAAGTATAAATTAATCTCTAGAAAATCTACAAATATGGATCGCTAAATGTGTGAAAATCCAAGTACAGAATTAAAAGAAAAAGCAAAGCAATATCTTTGATTTATATAATACACTTATTACTCTTTATTCTCTTGACTCTGCACCATACAATTTTCCTTAATTTCTAAACAGAAGAGTTGTCAAGAAATGTCAGAATGAAGTAGAGAATAAATTTTAAAATATTTTTTGAGTCACAATTTCTAAAATTTTAATGTTATTAGATTGTCATATTATAAGCTGCAGTAAACAATCACCTATTTTTATTACAGCCAATTATATAAAATATCTATAAAATTGACTTTTAAAATATTAAGTTATCATAAACATTTACTTCTTCAATATTTGTTTTAGCACGTGCATCTGATGGTTGTATAATATGCCCTGTAACTTTCAAATTTCCATGAATAACAAGTGCTTCATCAGGTCTGTCTGTATTTATTCCAACACGACCCTAAAAGAAAATTAGAAAGATTAATCTTTAAAAGTTTGTCCAATTTAATAAATTTAATACTATAAACTATGTTCAATAGATTTATATCAGTAAAATGGGTTATTATTACTGATTATTGTTGTTCCTATGCTAAAAAATGTTATTTTAAAGAAATATAAATATTTTGAAATTTACATTGATAATTAATAAAAGGAAGAATTCAAATATTATTTTACGATATTCATGCATAACATGAATATTTAAAATTCGCATCCTGTTTTATATCACTAGAAATTCTTTTTATTTCATATAAAGAGACTTACTGCATGATAAATAGAATCAGCAAGTTGTCCCCTTTGCCATGATAATTCCATGTCGTTTTCAAACTGACCTGGATTTGATGCCTAAAAGTATATTCAGTAATTTAAATACCCACATACTTAAACTATTCAAAAAATAAAAGTTAAAATCTAATTTTAAGCTTTCAAAAGTAACGTAGTTAAATTAATGTGTCTTAACTTTTGTCCATTATACTCATAGTATGTCCGTAATTTATAATATGAAGAAATTTCAAATCAACGAAAAATGTTATTACAAATGGAAAATGTATCAATAAGTGGGAAATGGTATCAACCTCACTTATAAAAAAACATTAAACTTTGCCTTTTTTTTTTTTTAATTTATTTCATAGTTTTAGAAAAACTTATTTTGTTTAAAATCTTTTTAAAATATTTTTGACTCATTTGTAAGTACACTGACAATGTATCTATGCAAATTAACTTCAAATAGTTTCTGGTATAATTTACTATAATGTAGAATAAAATCTCATAAACAAAGAAATATCTATTTGATTTTATTTAATTTGATTAAACCTTACAAAATGTGTTACAAATAACAAATATTTGTAACACATTTTGTAAGCTTTAAACATATAAATAACAAATATTTTCCGAAATTAAAGTAATTTTAATTTCCCATCAGGGCTTCAGAGAGTTAAGCATTTTGGATATTTTATTCACTTTGTGTACATTTATTTCTTTTTATTACCAATTTTGTATCGTTTTGGTTATCATTTCGGTTTATGCTATGTACATTTTTCTACAATAATGATGCGTTATGCATCGTTATTGTAGAAAAACGTTATTTTGTGCTATGTTTCCATCTCCAGTGTCCTTTGATGAAGCTAGTAGAGTTACAATTGTTTTATTAATTTTTATTTTATATATTTGATCTTCTATAGAAATTCTGATGCATTTAACTGACTTTATTTCTTATAGTTTAAAGTTTCTTCTGCTAACTGCCTTCATACAGGTTGCTTTACTAATTTGGCATATTTTTTACATCTTCATATATATATATATATATATATATATATATATATATATATATATATATATATATATATATATACGAT
>JAPDSC010159939.1:136112-148825 GCA_026290005.1 Latrodectus geometricus
TATATATATATATATATATATATATATATATATATATATACTCGGTGCAATTGTTTTATTAGAATCATCATGAAATTATACTTTGAATTTGTGATAATATTTTTTATATTATTCATTCAGCAGGCTTATTATATGCATGTAAAAATAAAATCATTATTATGAGTTTTTTATATAAAATTATTAATTACATTAATTTTTTAAGACATAAGATCAAATTTCATGTTGATCAATATGATACAAATTAAATGCACTGATAGATTTACTTTAAATAATTGAAATTTTAAAATAGATGTTATTTTATAATTTTTGTGCTAAAATCAAGATTCTAAATACAATTATATTACATATTAAATTATTTTAAAATTTTCTATTTGCTCAAATAACCTCTATGATTAGTACATAATGCATACTAATCAAAATAATTTTTTCCTCTAATTTTATTCTAACTCTCAAAGATTGTTGCATAATACTTAGAATGTGGCACAGATTTAACACAAAACATTTAACATTTCCCATTTCTTTTTTATGAAAATAAAGTTGGAAAGTTACTAAACTTTAAATATTATTAGGATCATTAAAATTTCGCTAAAATACAGCAGGTTTTTAATATATGTATTCAATATAACTTTGAATACCTTATATAAAATTGTTTATTATTTTCTATAACAAATGGCAAGAATTTGTTTGGTTTTTCTTAACAAAATATTTTCTACTGTAATAACATCTATAACAATAATTTCGATTTTAATTTTTACTTACTCTAACAATAATTCTTTCAGAGGCATGAGAAATGACTGTGTAGTTTAGTTCCCCAGCTGCAACACATAGACTTACAACCAGATAAAAATATCGTTGATCAGGATTTGGTTTACCTTTTTTTCTCATATTATTTGATGTAGTTTCACTAAAATGTAATCGACCTACTGTTGTTTTTGTGACTTGATCAGGTGCTAAGACCAAACTGCAAAAAGAATACTTATACTAAGTATGATAAGAAAAGTTCAATGTGTAACTCAATACCTATTTATTACAATCATATTTATTAATTACAAAACATTATTTGAAACATTTAAAAATTTAAAACAAATGACACTTTTTTAGAAATCAATAAGAATTAATATAATGAGATTAAAAATGTCAGTAATCTATTTTAAGCAACCATATAAATACAATCAAACCTAATCATCAATATTAAAATTATTATTCATGTAATGATAAGTATGTATTATTTTACTTTTGAAAAAACAGAAAATTTTTTTAATTTTAAATTTTCCTCTTTGATGTATTATGAGTTTTTCTAAGTAATACTTAATTTTTAGGCTAACATTTGAAAAATAGCTTCAATTCAGTCCTTCTTACATGAGAATATTTTTAGGCTTTAATATGAGATAGAATAAATTTCTCTGCATTAAAATGATTAAATTTCGAATATTAAAATATACAACAGAAGAAAAAGAAAGCAGAAAGTTAAATCCTTAAATCTGTTCTTTTCTTACAGCATCCTAACTACACAATAACAAAAAACTATACTATTCTTATTATATAATTTATATTCTAACAATAAATATCATCAAGTGGAACATAAAATTAAGTAGAAAATAAATTAAAATTGACCTTACCGCACAGGATGAAATGGCCTTTTGCTTCTATCTGATTGAGATTGCTCTACTTTAATAGTTTGATTCTGAGATTCTACCTAAGGTAAATATAATTGAAAAGAATTGTAGCATGCATAAAATATGAGTACTTAAATATATCTAATGTTGTATAAAACAAGAAATTAATATTTTATAAATGGGTAATTATTTTATGAAATACTTTAACTTAATAATAATAATTATAATATGAAATAACAGATTTTACACTAATGGTAAAATATAAATGTATTACTTCAAAATATAATTTTTACTTCTGAAATTCGGAATTTTTCGGTGTTTAATAACAAATTTAAAATAATTAAAACAAATTAAAATGTAAAATACTTTTTTGCCTTTTTCTTATATATACCTTAACACCATTGAAATGAAGGTAAAAGTGATCAATTTTCTTTACTCCATCAGGGGTTTTCACATAATGAGGTTCACCAATAGGCTGAACATGAACAGTGACTTGAAAGTGGTTCTTCTTTTGACAGACAAATGCATCATCTGCATTACTAAAATTGAACCCTTTATCTGCATCAACCCTATAGTTTGGTGGAGGTCTAAAAAAAAAAAGATTAAATAATTTAATTCAGTGTAACATGTAAAAAAATGTATTCAAACTGAAAAAATTAAAAAGTTTGTAATTAATATTTTGAGTTGAGTAAATTTATTTACCAAATTTTTGTTTAAATAAATAATTTTATTTATCAAACTCATAAAATGTAAAGAACATTAAAATAAACTTGGCAATTTTAATATTCTTCAACAATAAATTACGTTTCTTAGTAAAAAAAAAAAAAAAAAAAAAAAAAATACATTTAAGAGTTATAACTAGCATATATTCATAATCTGGTAAAATATTATATTGAAATATCTTGGCAAAATAAATATTTGCTTTGTAACATAAATAAAATGTTACAAGGCAAATATTGCCGTGTTTATATGATGAAAAATAATTATAAAATGATATGAAAATATAGAGAAATAAAATGAAAAGCTTTTGAATTTCATTTTAAGTACAGAAAGAAAACACCAGAAAATGGCTTTTAAATTTGCAATTTTAAAATTTCTGTTAATTTCACTAATAATATTGTTTTTAATTATTATATATTGATTTAAGAGAAATATAAGCATTTGAAAATTATAGAAATTATGGAGCTCTATTTGTCAACATTTTAGGATCAAGCTAAGTTTGTTTCGCATATCATTCTAATATGAGATAAATATATAGAGGTAAAATGTTTTAGATACATGCTGAAAATTGCAACATAACAATTTTCCAAATGATTACATTGTGATTATGGGTAATTTATTTAAAGTTATCAATCAACTGTAAATTTTAGTTTAGAAAAATGATCACATACAAATTCTAATTTTCATGACTGTATATATTTATTAAAGTGAATAATATTGCTCATATCGGAGAAATGAGGTCACTAACATGTGGTCGCTATAATTTAGAAGTACCAGAAAATGAATAAAAATCTTTAAGGTTATACTATAAATGCCTCTATGACAAGACTTTATTTCTGTAAAGTCAAACTAACAACAAAATTAACAATAAAAAAATTCATAGTAAGAAGTTGTATTATAATAAATATAATTTAATTAATATTATAATTATAATAAATAGTAATATTATAATAAAAAGTAATATTTGATGTCACAACTATTTTAAAACATACTTTTAAAATTATAAGCCATTGTTAATATTAGACTGTAATGTGTGCTTTCATCTAATGAAATTTTTAGAATATATTAAACATTATTTCTTCATATTTGCACTCATAATGGAGTATTTGTATAAGATTAAAAATTTAATTAATTTTTCTTCATTTTAAAAACTCAAAATCAACTCATTAATTTAGTACACTCAATCAATTCTTTAATAAATTACAAACTCAAAACTATGATTAGAAACTGCATGAAAGAAAACAAATAAAAAAAGTGCACAAAATTTCATGAGTAGCAATAAAAAATAATTTTAGAAACACAATTAAAATTTTTAAAAGACAGCATAAAAAAGTCTCATGTGGAAAATAATGCAACTATTTTAAACCGAAGATAAATAAATATAGTGATAAAAAATTACATAGACCTTTATTAACCTAAAGACTTGAAAACAGTGAATAAATAAATCTAATTTATACAGGTGTAACAATATATATGTAATGTATTTGCCTGATGCAATACTTTTTTTTAATATGTGTTGAAATACATAATTGAAAAACTAAATGATTGATCAAATCTGCTAATATTTTTATTAATAACTTTGAAAATTATGTTTCATTGATTGAAATTTTCATGTGTAACACAGATAAAAAAACCACACAAAAACAAGTTTCAGTGTACTACAAAATAAAACACTTTACAAAAGTTTTTTCATAAATAAGCATTACAGAGGTTTACTCACAGTTCTTTTAATGTATGATCACAGAGTATTGCCCATGTGTTCTGTTGGAATGGTTGGAACCTTATGCATTGATAGGCTGAGTCTAAAAATATAGCAGAGCCATCTGGGCCACTGAAATCAAAACTATATTCATCATCTGTTGTAGAGAGCACAGGTGTACCCGTGTGGGGTTCTGGTGATATTCCACCTTGTAAATAATAGAAAAATACATTATAAAACTATTTAATTTTATAAATTGAAAATAATTAAACTTTCATGAATATATATATATACAAAATTTAGTTCACTGACACCAATACACTAGATATAAAAATTGGCATCAATGAAATAGAAAGAAAGAATCATACTTAATTAAAATAGAGTTCTCTAAAATTCTTATTTCCAATCAGTCTTAATGGAAATTCATCTTTTAAATAAATTTTCAAATTAAAGAACTTTTCACTATGTACTAAAAATTTCTTACGATTTACAAATTGAAGGGCTAAAGTAGTTTATTTTTGATGTTTACATGAATAAATGACTTTACAATATTAATATAATAAAATATATTTTCATATAGATAAATCTAAATATTTTTTCTGATAATATACTTCATTAAAATTGACTTGTAATTGGTAGCAACTTGTAATACAAAGTTTATTTTATGACACTCACATTAAAAAAAAAAAATTTGATCACAAATAACATGACATTTTTTTAAATACCAATAAATGTATTTAATTTTAATCTATTAAAATTAATAAATTAAATAAATTTTCAATATTGATGAAAATGAATTTTTTGAAATATTTTTGTTATCAAATGATTCAGTGATCCAAGTTAATGATATTTAAAGAATGAGATGTAATCTTGCAAAAAATTATTAAATACTATACAAAGTTTGACTTTTGACCAATACATATTTGATAACAATAAATTGCCATGTTATCAGTCAAAGATCGATAAGTAATTAGATGTGAATTGATGTTACACAGTCATTGTTCAATTTCTCACAAGCCAAAGTTTACATTTTTTTTCTCGTTTTACATTCAATTAAAAGTTATCTTCAAAATTATATATATCAATTTTTTTTAAGATGCTTAGAATTGTAGGAAAGTAAAAATTCAATAAATTGTAATGAAAGAACTTTTCCAAATGAATTCATTAATTGAGACAGCCTTTTATTTATAAACTTCTTATTAAACTCTTATCTATAATAGGATAATTGGTTTTTCTATCAAAAAAATCATTCCATTTCAATGATAGTTTTGTTACTAACATTATTATTATTATTTTTTTTTAGAAAATATAAAAATTGTTAAATTGTGTGTGCAATTTTGTTGCCTAAAAAATGTTGACAAACTTAGAACATCATCAATAACACAATTAAAATCTATGCGATTTTGAAGCCAATTTTATAATTTTGAATGTGCTTGTAAAATATGTAGTAAAAATAAAAATTTTAACAACCTATTTATAAAATTTTATCTTATAACTTTTACAGAATTTTTTTAACATTATTTATTGCTTTAAACTTAGCATTAATTTTCATAATAACAATTGCATAGCAAATATTTGAAACAGGAATTTTTGGTCAGAACTAACAAGTGAACCAAATAAATTTTCAATAAAAAGCAAATATGTACAAGCCTGCTTTTTGCTAATCCAATAAATATTAATTTGAATCTGAATCGGAACATGCCTAAAATTATTTAATATAAGTAATTGTTCATTCAAAATTATATAGTTACTGAGACCTATAAAATATTATGATATACTTACCAGTTTCTTGTTTAACATTCATCATGCCATTCAGAAGATTATTATTGATATTCTTGTGATTTTCAGTTATTTTTCTCTTCTTATGATTGCTACTTGTGCTATCTAAGCTATCACAGAGAAAATCTTCACTGCTAAAAAATATATATATAATTTGTAAAAATTCATTTTTTGAATAACATTCAAAAATACTGTATTATTATAAAACTTGAAGAACATCTTTATTTACTAAAATTTACAATGAATCATTACAACACATTAAAGTTTGGCAATCAAATTTCTCAAAATATTTTCAATTTTAATTAAAAATGTGTATAACTAATCCAGTTTTTAATGTTTCTATTAATTAGCTATAGTTAAATCCTTATAACTAATTATGTGCATAATCCCATTTTTCATACCATAATTTCAAAATTTTGTTTCAATGGTATCTGATTTTTTTTGGCATTGAGAAAGAATTTAGAATACTTAAAATTATGAAAATAAAATTAATGATATTGTATACAAAAAAAAAAAAAAAAAAAAAAAACTTATTTATAATTACTAATGTAAATATATGTTACTAATTAGAATGAAAGCTGGAGTTCTGAGGGAAAACTCTGATTGTGCACATTTTATTAGTAGGATAATTTAGTATAGTAATTAAAAACTATTTTTGAAATTTTTGGTTCATACTAAACAAAATTTAGTTTTGTAACATTATAATCTATTATATTCTCCTTCTAAAATATTTTCCAGAAAGAAATAAAACAAATAAGAAGATAATTATTTTTATAGTTTAATTTATGTAGAAAAATAAAAAGATATTATAAATAAAACTACAAAAGATTGGGCAATGCAATATTCATACATTTTGATTTTATATTGAAAAGAGTATTACTTCAGTAATCAGATAAAAATCATTAGAAATATTTTTTTTCCTTCTAAATTAATATACAAATATATTGACAGCAAAAGTAAATTTTCCAAATATTTATATTACTAAACACAAATAATCAATAAAAAGATTTAAATTTTTAATTTTCAATTTTTTTATTTACAATTTTTAATTATTTAATCATAAATTATTTACATATTTAAAAAAATATATCTTAAGTTTATTACTATTGTATGGTATTTAGTTTATCAGGATGCGATATTTAAGTCTGATAAAAATAAAATAATAGTGTTATAAAAAATGGTCATCAAAAGCTTCGAAAAATTAAATTTTAACAAAAAAAAAAAAAAAAAAAAAAAAAAAAAAAAAATTCCATGGGTATCATTAAAACACACATTATCATAAGAAATGTTTATTTTTACTTTATAATTTTTTTTTATATATTTTACATCTAGATATGATTTGTTATTCTATAGTTGCCTTTTAAACATTATAGCTGATCAAAATAACTTATGACTTTAAAGATTCTAAATACTACAAACAGCCATACCTAAAAAGTGACATTTGAGCCAGTGAATTGATCAAGTAAAAATTCAGAGCTAAAGATTAAGTTCGCAGTGATAGAAATTATTATCTCATTTGATCTGAAGTTAAATTACTGTTAGTCTAATAAAAATTTGGGATTTAGAGATATTAAAACAAAACACTATGAAATAATTAATGAAAGTTACTGTTACCTATCATAAAGAGAACTTAAATGAGTTGTTGGCGGTCCTAGGTTTTGCTGTTGTAATGTTATGCCAGAGGCCAGCGATGAAGCTATAGGATGCTGCAAATGATTTAACATGGAACCAACTGCAGCACTTTGACTTGGAATGGCAGATAAAGTTTGAGACACATTTGAGTGCTGCTGAATAGAAGCTTGTACTGTTTGTTGATTCTGAAAAAAGAGAAATCATTTCGTAAAGCTATTTTGTTAATTACAAATAACTTTTTCATATAAATGAGTAATAAGACAAATAAAAAAGTCATTTAATTCTTAAATAGTTAATTTTTTTCCAAGAAAGAAACAATATATTAGTTAGGGGAGAAAGAAATCCATTATTTTTACGTGAACTTTATGTAACTTCTTTTGGATTCGCTTTGTAAAAAGGTTTAAAACAGCTTTCATGTAGATTTTTAGGTCTTGTGCGAAGCTACGACTGCTGACATGCTGTCAAGTTTGATAGTTTTTGATATTTTATAGACATTCTCGACGATGTTGTATCCATGCAAGGTGCATCTTTAGCATCCAAATACCCAAACGGAATCGACGAAAACAAAATTGTGCGTAACTGGTTGTTACAATCATATATAGAACGATAAACACCTTTCACAATTTTAGCCACTTGGTTAGCATTTTCGCCGTTACAAGAGAAAAACGAAAATGTATCGAATTTTCTGTTTGTTGTCTTCCATTTTTAAAACCTTGTACTCGTAATTGAATTAATCAAACAAAAAACCGCAAGAGTACATTTTAGTGTCAAATGTCACCTTTCCAACGAGCATAAATCTAAAATTGTTTGATAGATACCTCACGAGATATCGATCACTACAGACGTCTACCGAAAAAATAATGGATTACTTTTTCCCCAACCTAATTTATAACAGAATTTAAGTCAAAGTATTTGATTTTTGGTTTTATTACACATTGCATTACTTAAAGGGTCTAATATCATTGATGTTATATAGCTATTTGTTCAAATATTATTCAGAAATATAGTTCCAATAGCAAAGGTCAGAACATTTTTTAGCAAAAACCTTTTCAAATAATAAAAATAATAAGTTATTTAAAAATGTCTGAAGTCAATAAATGTATTTTAATTGTGTATTAAATAGTATTTTAGTAATGATCTAAATAGTTATTTAAAAGTAACAGAGAGAAGTAAATTTCCATACCATTTTAAGTCTTATTTACCCAAGACTATATCCAGAAAATTTCTTATACATTAAGATAATACATTTTTGTAATCAAAACTAACTTTATATTTGTTTAAATTTAGAATGTGTTTTTCCAAGAGAAATAAGATTAAATGTACATTTAAAAGAAATTTTATTACATTTTTCGGAATTTTCCTGAGTTAATTCTTCAATAAACAAATGCCGTTGTTCCCTCATGACATGTTACATGAAATTTACAAGATTTAAAACCTAAATTTATCTCAGTATAAAATCTAACTATTTCCATGAATAACACTTTAATATTTATAGAAATGCATTCAGTAAGATTAAATTTAAAGGTAATGAATTACTTTATTCTACTTGCACAATATGTGGATTCGGTCACAATGCTTTGGCTCTTGGATACATCAGTCATAATTAACATTATTATTACTTTATTCTATGCATCTTGGTAATAGAAATTTGCTTTGTGATTAACACAATATATATTTTTTTAAAAATAAAACTTATTTCCAAGAAAACATTTAAAACACAAAGATATCCCATATATATCAATCTTAAAATATTTTAGTATAAATTATTAATATTAGGGACAATTACTAGACTAGAAAACTAATTACTTGTGAACAAAGCAATCAAAGCCAGTTTGATGAGAGTAAATAACTTTGAGTATTACAAGTGAGAAAGTCAAACCAATTACAATTATTTGAAATAACATATTCCAAATTTGATCTCCTTTCATAAAATTTAAAATAATTTTCAGCTACTAAAGTTTTTTTTTTTTTTTAAATTTTTCTATTAAATAATAATTTAATTTTAAGAAAAATTAAAAATTGTTAATAATTTAGGAAACAGGAAATTTAGTAAATAAAACTAATATTAATTTAATAATAAAATAAGTATTAATAAAAAACAAATATAAAAAAAACATTTAAAATGATTTTGAGGCAATTTTTTTAAAAATTAAATAAGCTAATTTTAACAATAATTAATTTGTTTACTTTTCTTATCAGTATAATTTTTAATCGAAGTAAAAACCTGAATATACTGGTGGATATTTTAATATAAAAAGACTTAAAAATGATAACAACTCAAAGTATACATGAGTTGAGCAGCTTTATGATTTTTAGTATATACACACATATAATGTTTTTCATACAGTCAGAATAAGAACTTACAGATAGTTGCATAGTTGGAGTCAAGGTGAGAGATGTTTCTGTCAGATGTTTCAATGGTTGCACATTGTTGTACCCCATGTACTGTTTCAAATCACCTGATGTCTGCATCATTGTTGAAATCTGCTGAATATCTTCGTTTCCATTTAAAGAATTATCTTGAAAAAAAAATATATATATGATACAACACAAATTATATACATATTTTAAAAGTGAGTAAACTTTTTTATTTTTCTTATATTGTTTCTCATACACTTAATGTAATAAAGTTATCAATTTAAAAGTATTTATTAAAATAATAAAAGAGATAAAAATATAGATATAGTGTTATTCATGAAACTCTTCAAAAATAAATACTTTAATTTTAACATATAATAATAACAGGTTAGTAAGAGATTAAAAAAAATTCAACAGAAAGAATATTAAAATACTAATCTGAATTCAAATAAAACAATATAAAAATAATTTATTAATAAAATTCTTTTCATGATAAATAATTTTTTTTATAATTTATTTAGGAAAAAAATCCATGCAATTTTAAGAGATAGAATATGATATTTAAAAAAATTTAAAATTATGCTTCAATTTAGAGCATTTAAAAATGTTATCATTGAATCATAATTTTTAAAATAGCTTTGATAATATTTAAATAAATTTTTATTAAGGATAAATAGTATGTAAACACTTAATATTATGTATTTAAAATTACATTTTTTTATACAGGTCACACAAATTCACAGATTAAAAATCAAAATTATTATATAGAAATTAATAAAATACATTTATTATTTGCTAACAATTTATATAAATTTGCAATATATTTATATAAATTGTTAGTTTTTATACCTGTATGCAAAGGTGAAGGTGGTGGCTCAGAACCTGAGTCAGGGGGACTCTCAGGAAGACTTACACTGAAACAAAGAATAATGAAAATAACACTTTTTGTATATATACATATAATTATTAAAGACTCTAATATTAAAAATTTACTAAATTTCATTTATTGAACATTGTTTTCTATTTGTACATTGTTGTTTTATATAAAAATAACAAGATAAATAAATTTATTAGAAGAATTTGTTGGAAAGTATGATTTGAGAAAAAATATGTAGAAAATTTTTTAATATATATCTCTCAACAAAAAAGTGAAATAATTATGGAAAATACTAATGAACATTACACAAGCAACAAGTACAGCTTGTTTTTGTATTTTCCATAATTATTTTACTTATAAAAAATTAACCCGAATATAATTTTTTTATAAGTACAACTTATAAAAAAATTATATTCTGGTTAAATAAAAACATTACTTATAATGGCTTAAACTAAATAAATTTAATTTCATTTACTCACCTGATACCTTTCAAACCCTTAGAAAGAGGATTATTTAATATCTTTATATTTCTAGCAGTATTAGAGGTAGATTTAATGTTAATCAACGCAGGAATATTTGTAGCTGTAGAAAAAGAATGAGTGTTGCTATAATTTAAACTTGAGTTGATGGCTGCAGCAACTTTTTGAGTTTTGAATGCAGTGTCAGTAGTGACCAGCTCATTTTGGAAAGAACTGCAAATGAAATGAAGTTACGATAAAGTAAGAAAAAAATTTTCAGAGATAAATTAGTTTCATTTTTAATATTATATAATGTGAAATAGATATCATAAAAAATAATTTCCAGCAGATAATGAGATTCTAAAAATAAACTAGTTCTTATTTTAAAATATATTTTATATGATTTTTTGTATTATTTTATGGTATTTCAAAAACATAAAAGCCTTGTTTAGTTTTCCAACTTAAACATTTTGAGATAATGAGATAGTATTATTAAGCAAGTTATAATTTTAAAGGATTCGTAATATTTAGAAAAATTAGTGGTGAATCACAGAAAAAAAAAAAAAAAAAAAAAAAAATACAAATATTGCAAAAATAAAACCTAGAAAATACAACACATTCAAGTATCCTAAGTTGTTGAAATATTCTATTATAATAATAATAAAATATTACAATATATTCTGCCTTATTTCAAAAATAATACTAATATATTTTAAAATACAAATAATTCATCGATGCTAAAATTTTAAATAAATTTTGGTCGAGTAAATTAATTTGAGAGCTTTATCAGTTAGTTATAGAATATATTACATTAATTTCAGGGTTGTTTAAATTAATATAAAACTATGTAAATTGAAGTATTCATGCAAAAAGATAATCAGGCAGCATTAAAATTAAAAATGTCATCAATAGATGGCAGCACCATAAATCTATTAGGTTGGGGGAAAAAGAAATCCATTATTTTTACGTGAAATTTTTGTAACTTCTTTCAGATTCGCTTTGTAAAAAGGTCTAAAACAGTTTTCATGTAGATTTTTGGATCTTGTGCGAAGCTACGACTGCTGACATGCTGTCAAGTTTGATAATTTTTGATATTTTATAGCCATTCTCGACGATGTTGTATCCATGCAAGGTGCATCTTTAGCATCCAAATACCCAAACGGAATCGACGAAACTAAAATTGGTGCGTAATTGGTTGTTACAGTCATATATAGACGATAAACACCTTTCACAATTTTAGCCATTTGGTTAGCATTTTCGCCATTATAAAAGAAAAACTAAAATGTATCGACTTTTCTGTTTGTTGTCTTCTATTTTTAAAACCTTGTACTCATAAATGAATTAATCAAATAAAAAACTGCAAGAGAATATTTTAGTGTCAAATGTCACCTTTCCAATGAGAATAAATCTGAAATTGTTTGATAGATACCTCACGAAATAGCGATCACTACAGACGTCTACCGAAAAAATAATGGATAACTTTTTCCCCAACCTAATATTTACTGTGACAAAAGTTTATAATGTAACTATATATATATATATATATATATATATATATATATATATATATATAT
>JAPDSC010159939.1:150972-160972 GCA_026290005.1 Latrodectus geometricus
GTGAACGGTACGCTCCTTATACGGTACGCATATATACAACGGTAATCATATATACAATTATAATTAATTGTATATAATAATGTATAAAATTATATTATTTGTATAAAATAATATAATTTTATATTATATAATGATATTAATTGTATATTCTATAATTATATTAATTGTATAAAAATAGCGTACCGTACACTGGGATACAGCCAATAATTTCTTTTTATCCCTTTTAAGTTATAAGTATGATGCTTTTTGTTTTTCGTGTTTGGAATTTTATATTGTTAAACTGGCTGATTGTGTATGTGTGTATTATAAAATTAATTCCATATTCTTTTGTTGGTTAAATTGCACTTTAGTTCCCCTACTTCACCAACTCGCGAATTTGATGCGCTTTTTCACTCATGCTCATTAATTATCCTTTTGTTTTAGTCTTTTCATTGGTCGCTAATTAAGTTTCACTTTAATATAGCCGTAGAATTTTCGCCATGGCATCGGCGATTTTGAAAACGCGCCAAGTAGGGGACCTAAAGCGCATTTTCACCTATTAAGGACTTTTTCTATAACAGATCTAGATATTCATTTGCATTATGTCGAATAATTGTCATCAGTGTTTTGAATCTTAGGTTAAAATGTGCTTTAGGTCCTTGGGATGAATAATTTTAGTTGGTTATAAATTTTGTCATTCTTGGTAATCCTACTTTGATACACTAGATACGATAAACGTAACGATTTCTAGAATTCTTATTTTGCCATTTCGTTCTGCCTGGACGCTTTTTTTTCCCGTTTGTCACCAAAGGTATGGGACCTTTGGTGACAAATTGAATCCTGTCTCCTAGGATTGTACCATGTTAATGTTAATTGAAAATTTTATTTTGTAAAAATATTTTTTTTTATTTAAAATGTTTGGAAAAAACAGAAAGTTAATGATGGAAAAAGCAGAAATTTTGTGATTTTTTGTTACGCATAGTAATGCCATTTGGCGACTTTATAACTTGCACCGGTGAAATGAAGAAGTACCCATTTTCATACTATATTATTGACTCAATACATTCTTCAGGAAATTCTAATTATTATTCATTTTAGCACAAACGAATAGCAGTTTATTTATCATTCAAGTTTTCTCAAATTCTTGAAAGCAAATAAAAACTTTGAAGAATTTATTAGATACACTTAAACTTTTTAATAAGAAATCGTTAGGAAATCAAACTTACATCTAATTTTAATTTATATAAAATATTTCTAATTAAAATCATTAAACTAAATAAATATAGAAAATGAACAAAAATACTTGATTCCTTAAGCAAAGTTATTAAGAAAATCTACAAGGAATCAAACTTTTTTTTATCTTCTATAATAATAAAAGCAAGTGTAATGTGTCTGTCCGTTTGTCTGACCGAGCTCTCCAGCCAAATCTATCGCACGCAGGGACCTGGAATTTTTTACACGGAAGCACAAGGGAGCTGGCCACCAGACCTCGAAGCCCGATTTTCGATTTTTGAATTAGAAAAATTTTAAAAAAATTATTTATAAAATTTCTTTTCGAGATCGCTGCTCGCCGATAGCTGATTCCGGGGTTGTACCAGCTCCTTTTGAGAAACAATTCTGGCGACCATCTTTTGGAAAATTTTCCGTTTAAAATATTTAGGATATATTGTTCCTTTTTATCGACGGAGAATGTTGTGTGTGTGGGGGAGAAGAGAGAGAGACAGTCTACATGTCCTACACTACTATTCCTGCGCTATTCACTTATCTGCATTTTCTAAATGCACGGGCAATGCCGGGCGGGTACAGCTAGTTTAATGAATAAAATTTAATTATTACGTAAGTAAATGGAATTATTTTTTACATTAAAGTAAGATAATGATAGAGATTAATTACAAGAAAAAACCGCAACATATTGGAGGTCTCTATGATATTTAAATAACTTCAAAACTTACATTGTGAAGAAACGAGTGGAATGTAGAATTAAAAAACAAGTTAGAGTAACATTATCAAAAAATGTGTGACATTGATTTGTAGAGTAACTAACTTGCATAGTAGTATTATTTTTTCAATAAAAGGACAATGTAATGGCTGATACAGATTATTAGGCATTAATCTAAAATTCTTCATTGAAAATTGAAGTCTTTGTTGATTGATACTCTTTAGAATTAATTTACAGTTAAAAAATCTTCCTTAATTTATATCTCACGTTATAATAATATGCTATTGAAATGGAATAAAAAAAAAATAAAATTTCTGCTCTGTGATTGAAGAAACCAACATAGTTTTTCACAGCGAAAATGAAATTCTAGCAATATATTTTATATTATTAGTATGTACTCAAAAAAAAAAAAAAAAAAAAAAAAAAAAAAAAAAAACCCTTTAGAATGTTTCCAGGTTTGTGTTTATGGGATGCACAAACAGTCATTTGAAAAATGTAATATTAACAAGATTAAAATTATTACTTCAATTATTCGTAATTGATTAATATTTTAAAGTAATCATTAGTAGATTTATACGCCCTAAATAGGAAACCATCAGTTCAATATTTCCTTAGAATTTTCAATTACTATTTTAAAATATATTTAACAAAATAGCAGAAAATTTTTCGTAAAGTTTTTTTTTGTTAATAATGTTACAAAGCAAAAGAAAAATCCCCATTTAAAAACATGAAAACTAAAAAAGCACTTGTAAATTAATAAAATAAAAAAAATAAATTATTGTAAAATATTAAGTTATTTATAAAATAGAAATACTATTTTCTTTTTTAGAAAGTTAACATTATTTTCGAATAAGAAGGTCTATGCAAAGAGAGATAGCAAATGAGTACATTACATAAGATTGTCTTTAAAAAATGGAACTAAAATGAGAGCATTAAATTAAAATTTAGGTTAGAAGAGATTTGGCCTTGGAATTTCCTTTTTCAAGTACAAGGACGAATTTAAATGCCCGATGACACAGAATATTCGCATGGTTGAGCTTATGTATTATTCATTTTCTCAAAAACTCCTCTGTTTGGTCATTTGAAGGTATTTTATAAAGTAGATAACGATGCTATCAGGATGCAACACAAAGAAATGCTTTTCCATTACTTTTACATATCTACATAATCTGGTATTAACAGCCGTGATTCGATTTGCACAGCAAATAATATTATTATATTTACATTGACTATCTATCCTCCACTAATTTAAGACGCAGTTGGTAAAGTTATTAAATAATAAAATGAACATAAATATATAAAGATATAAGATATTAAAGTTCACCCATCGTAAATTGAATTCATAATTGTAAAAATTCAAATTATAGATTTTTTTTTTTTTTTTTGCTTAGTTCAATTTTATTTTTAAATTCAATGAAAACATACCTAATTAAGACTTTTAAATGATGATAGCTTAGTCTAATACAATTATTTACAGAGAATATGATTTAAGACTTAATGAATTTTGCGTTCATGAAACTTATTTTCGAATTTTAATTATTTTTACTTGTGACCACAATTATAAAAAGTTATTTTAGCTAACAGAACATGCTAATAGGAAACTACAACGTGTTTCATTATGCATTAGGATCAATATTTTTACCAATTTTTTAATTTCGCATTCCTATCTATTATGAATACATTTGCCAAATTGATTAACTGTAGGAAACAAGAAGTTGAGAAAAATGATAACAGCAAATATTTATTTTTTAAGATTAAGACTTTTTTATGTAATTGTATATTGGTTATTGTGGCGTTAATTTTTATTATAAGGGAAATTTGTTCAGTTATATATGGCTTTAATTAAAATTTTATGAAATTCCAAAGCGGAATAATTAAACGATTTGGCAAGTAAAACATCCAATTATGAAAAATTCGACTCTAAACTACAATAATTTTACATATATTTGGAAAAGTGATTCTTTTATTTTTAATGTGTTTTGCAGCTAATGAGGGATTATATAACAAAGATGCGCAAACATATTAAATTTATCTCTTTTTTAATAAAATAAAGACTTTCACTTGTGTGCTTTAAAATCATGTCAGCTAGATTTCAAAATGAATGTAAAAATGTGAATTTCACAATATATAAAAAAAATAAACATCTCATTATTGTTTACATCAATGCTGCACAATTTGTTAGTTATGGACATAAAGAAATTCTCAACTGATTTATGAGGATGTTGTAAAACAATGTTTTTAATCTATAAATTAGTTTCAATTTTTAACAACTCTTGCAAAATGATCGCATTTTTCTCAGACAATTTTCATAAATTTAAAGTGTTTTTATATTACTGTATACTTTAATTGTGTTACGTTTTACCTATCTATTCCTTTTGTCTCAAACTCTCTTATTCATGGGGGAACTATTTCATAATATAATTATAATGAGCTGATTAAAATACAAGTTTTTAAACAATTCATAGTGCCCCAAAATTCCAGAATTTGTACATAAATTTGTAAAAACATGATCTTTATTTTTTAAAAATTTTCTTTTCTTGAATAGTTTTTTAAAAATTAGTAAAATGTACAGATAATTTGAATGTAAGATTGAAATATATTTCGAATAATATAATTTTATAAATTTATGGACTATTTTTAATAGCATCATTTTCAAATTGGGTTTCAATTTGCGGGACATAGCTTTTGAAATATTATTCAATTAAGAATATTTTTTTTTATTGCTATTCAAGGAATTCTTAGGATTTGCGAAATATTTGGGTTTCATATCTATCATTTGTTCTAATTTTAATTTTCTGTTTAAAATTAAGGATGAAAATATAGAGTTTTGTTCTTTATTCATTATCTTTTCAAATGTTTCCCTTTTAAGCCTTCGAAATATATTTGTTGCACAAAGCAAAGTGCACATTTAACAATTAAATAAAGTAAGTATAGATAGTATTTTTACTTTCACTAGATTTTTGAAAACATATACCTACAGGTATTTCAAATAAAACAATGTTTTTTCTTATATTTTACGAGAGATTACAAGTACATTCCACGACTAGAGATGGTATTTCATTTGATAACAAAAGAATTGTGATATTTAGTTCTTAGTAAAATTAGAATGATTAGGTTAAAAGAAATTTTAAATTTGAAGGCAAGAGTTAAAAATTAAAATTATCTTCAATTTTTAACTCCTAATTCAATGATTACAATATTGGTTAATTTATCTAATAGTTTTGTAAATAGATATTTAAAGTTAATATAATGAAACCCTTCAATAACAAACAGTAACGTTCGCCGAAAATATGTCCGTCCCTGATTGGTGTCTTTCGGGTACAGCTCAGAAACCAAAAATATAATTGAAATAAAACAAGGAAAACCAACACAAATACATCAAATTAAACATGAAATTACATTTCTAAAAAAAAAAATTCACATAAAAATGGTTCCAAAAACTATTCATCAAATTAAAGCTCATGTATATGATTTTAATATTAACGTAACATTAAAAATCAATAAAATATATCAATGCAAATATTATACAGCACTCAAATACTAACAGTTATCAAAAAGTAATTTTGTACATCAAATGTTAGGGTACATACTATCTGTATGAAAATATTTATATTAGTATTATATCTGGAACTCTATATGGATTATGAATGATATCGATATGGATTCTATATGGAAAATTTTTCATATTTTTCGCAAATAGAGTTTCTTTCATAAATTATATTTCCAATTTTACGATTTGACTAAAAACCCCAAAGGGTGAAATAAACTGAATGGCTATGAGAAATTGGGTGAAAATATTTTGAAAATGCCTAAATAATATATGCATTAAAGATATTATCGAAAAATATAAATAAGGAAGTCTATAAGCGAGAAGTTTATTTATAACCAATTAAAGACAAAAGAATAATAAAAAAATGTACCAGTATTGCTACTTTCCATAAAGTAGAAGTAGCAATATTAAGAATTTTATTATAGTAATTAAATATCATCAATAAAATTCCATTTTTCATATTAAAAACATTTATAGCAAAATTTGGTGAAATCAGAGGTTATTTATCTATGAAAAATAACATTGATTTAGCTATAATCCATGTAAGAATGAATAGAAAAATGATGTAAAATGTCTTGAAAATACTAAAAATGCCAGATTTTCTAAAATTCTTATCACGTAATACTTGAGCTTGAAATGTATTCACGAAAGAAAACCAGGAAAAATATCTTGTGTTCATTCAAAGAAAAGTAGAAATTTTGCACAAGGTCGGTTCAACAATAATAAGATTCATATTTTTCATACTTAGCTGAGAATAATAATTTATTTTCTCAACCAATTCAAATGACGAATAAATATATATATATATATATATATATATATATATATATATATATATATATATATATATATATATATATATATATGATTGTTCTTATTTGATGTTTTCATAATCGTAATTCAATTAAATATGATAAAAAATACTCATTCTTATGTTCAAAAGTTATATCAATCATTGCTTAAATTTGCAAGTGCTAGTTTTGTGATCAATTCAAACACTGTTGGCCAAAAGTTGTACTTCCACCTTCGTATGAGGATGCTCTATTAAAATAAACAGAAGACGCACCCTCTCTGACTTTATTCGCCTAGTCTCTCTGACGGGCGAGCTTGGCGTTGCCAAGTATGATCAACAACAACAGAAAGAAGTATAAGGAGTCAAACTCAGGTATATCAGTATACAGCACAAAACTTTATACTTTGCTTTGTAGTAAGAAAATTTAACATTATTTTGTCATTTGTAATGAAATCTTACAATTGAAATCATTACTCACTCATGCATGCACACATAAACACACACACAATGTTATTGCTGAAGTTTAAAAAGCGTTAATATGCACATTAATTAACTAAATAGAAGATTAACTGATTTATTTTGTTAAAACGTGGTATCGAGTGATTTCGAAAATTAAATAATATATTAGTCTTCGTAACTGCAAAATTATTTCAAATCGTTTGATACTTTGTATTATAGTTTTATATTGATTGAACATTGATTTTATCAATTAATGTATTGATTGTTTGATTATAGTAACGTGATACTTTAAAACTTAAAAATTACGTTATTTTGATCGTACAGAAACGTTGCTGTTCTTCCAGCAGAGGTCCTATTTACATATCAACGATTGCTTGGTAGGTACATGCAGATTTTCTCTGTAATTTGAATATAACTTTGGAAAATTAAACATCGTCGCATTTTAACGATAACACACACCCATAGTGAATCACTTACAGATTTGAAAAGTGGAATTATGATGGGAGAATAATATTCCTCTCATAACACTTTTATGAGCATTTGACTGAAGTTGAAATAAATTTGAATCAATAGGTCCATCAATATCATTTTTTATCATGATTTGTTGTCGGATAGGGAAAGAAAATGCGAAATAAAATTATGATATATAATAAGGAATATGTAAAAGATCGGATTAAACTTTCACAATCAAAGAAAAAGTATGAATTGACGAAATTAAATTTTTTCTTATATCTTTAATAATAACGCCATCAGCATAGAAATCACGATCATTTTTTAGTTGCAAAATGATATTATCAACAGAAAATTGTTATAATATTAAAGAGCTCATAAAAACGACTAAGTAAAGAATCAATCAATACAAGATAAGCGAAATTCTCTAAAATTCTTATAAGAGTTGCAAGGCGATTAATACACGTCTTACAAAGAAATTGTATTCTTCTGGAAATTTAATTTATTCCACAACACGTCGAGAATATGGGTTGAAAGAAAAGAACTTTGAATCAAATTAAACAGTATTACAACAAAAAGGTTGTAAAACTTCAAATTTCGTAAACAAAACTATTAGTCATTATCCTCCCACTCAATAAAAGAAAAAGAACAGGAATTCAAATAGGGAAGGAGCACTCACTACCTTACATACAAATGTGAAAATATTGTATACAATTTGTAATGCAAAAAGATATTCATTTTTATGATCTAATTGTATCACAAGTCAGATTAAATTAATATCCCTTTAATGAAGATTCATTAGACATATAATTTTGGTGCTTTCATGTGCTCATTTAATTCAACTTAAACAAATGCAATAAAATCGTTTATTTCTTTCCAGTTGGATATAATATGAAAAAAATAATATATTTTAAGAAATACATAAATCCTAATTATAAATAAATAAATTATAAACCTAAATTATATATATATATATATATATATATATATATATATATATATATATAAAATTATTTTTCTTCAATTAGAAGAAAATCTTTTTTTCAAAAGCTTAACTATATATTAACATTGTTCATTTATTTTATGAAGGAGCATGAATATAATAAGTTAATCTGTTATGTTAATAAATAATAAAAGTTTTTGTAAATTTAATTTATTTATTTTCAAGCAAAAAAGAAAAAAAAATCATTAGTTAAAATATATTTCACTATCCGTTTAAGATAATTTAAGATAATTAATATTCTAAAATATATTTTGAGAAAGTAATTATAAATTTAGTTTAAAAACCAAACTTTTTAAACATCGGTGACATGAATTTGTAAAATTTTGAAAATTTAAAGCATACATCTCAGATTAATAAACAGATACTGTGTTTATTAAAAACGCAATTTATGTATTTAATACATTAAATATAGAAAATAATATACAACCATAATAGCGTTATTCAAAAGTAGCAAAAATCGAATCAAAGACATTAAAAAAAAGGGGGGAAAATACAAATTAACAATTGTTGCAATCTGGCGTCAAATTACAAAATTTATAACAATATTACTTTTTTTAAATAGAAGATTTTTAATGGGTGAAATTAATGTTTTTAGCTAATAAAGATGATTTACACGCATTTGCTATAAAATTACTTTTTATCACAGTAGCTTTTGATAGGTAATCGAATTTAAAAACTGGCAAATTTAATTGTCTGCAAATATATAAGTCCATCATTTGGCACTGCTACCACTAAATTAACCACAAAAGGGAAATACGAAAAGAAAAAAATTTGATAAGTTTTCTAATTTAAGAAATTTTTAAAATTTTCCTTAGTACATTTCGTAAATTATCATAATGTATGTGTTTTATTTGCTAAGAAAATTTATATTTATACGTTTATTCTTAATAATTAGGAAATTTCAGACTTATTCATCTTTCTCTAACTCATGCAAGCCATTCCCGCAAAAACAAATAATTCAAAAGTACGCGATTCATTGAACGAAAAGACTAAGCATAGAATATAGGACGAACATCAATAATAACCATCATTTTTTTATGATTAGTGGTTTTCGGGCTCTGGAAAAAATATAAAATACAGCTAAGTTAAAATATGAAGTAAAAATATTCACATTATACTAATTTGCTGAGATAAGCGATAATCGAATAAGTCAAAAAAGAATAATATTTCTTCTTATTCAAGTAGAGCCATGAACGAAAGAAATTATTTGTTAACAAATCTTATAAATATATCAATAGAATAATGTCTAATAAAATCGTCTATAACTCGTCACAAAAAGAAAATCGCGATGATTTTTCGTCACAAAACTTTATAACATTCAATAAAAAAATGATTATAGTAATTAAGTGTTTTCGTGAAGAATACTAAAACCGAATAGAAAATCAATTTTAAATAAAGGAAAGACTGAAGCAAAAAATAACTCCTATCACAGTTTAAAATATAACAAATAGGCAAACACCCATTACATGGCAAAGTTATATTATTAGGAGAGTAATTTATTCAATAGCATTACGGACAGCACGTGTTAAAATGGGAATATGTTATTAGAAGAGGTGCGTTTGGAAGAAACTGAAGTAACTTCCACAACTGAAAAATGGTAAAACTTCGAAGCGTGTAAGCAAAGCTATTATTCATTCCCCTCCCACACAATGAAACGGGGAAAAAAAAATTCGAATCTTTTCATATTCAGAGTCCGCCTAGGTAAGAGAATTTATTTCAATGCCATACTTAACCCACAAATATTCTTTAATGCAGAATAAAAGATGTAGGCCAGTCGATGGGGTGAGGTAATTATTTTGCATGTTCAGGGATATTAGTATCCTAGCA
>JAPDSC010159939.1:163472-169239 GCA_026290005.1 Latrodectus geometricus
TATATTTACCTAGTGCACACTGTTTCTAAACAAAATTTAACGAAATTTACTGAACATTTTATAAATTAGAGACTCTCTGTTAGAAAACTACGAAACACTCTCCAGAATCGTACGGATCAGTTGTAGGTGATAAGTTCCAACAACAATAGTGAGGAACCATATTAACTTCAGGGGATTATTGAAAAATTTCTGATAAATGGAAATTAGAGGATGATTTAATAAGAAACTTTACGAAACAAATTC
Source organism: Latrodectus geometricus (assembly GCA_026290005.1). Taxonomy (NCBI): domain Eukaryota; kingdom Metazoa; phylum Arthropoda; class Arachnida; order Araneae; family Theridiidae; genus Latrodectus; species Latrodectus geometricus. Next base: position 163,716 of record JAPDSC010159939.1, read on the forward strand.
CCGAATCATACTAATCAACTGTCGTTAATAAGGTTCTTGCAACCTATTATATAGATGGTAAGAACCACATTAATTACAACTGATTATATTCTAAAATCATATTATTAATATTCGATGATAATTTTTTCATTTAAGTTGTGATTGAATTGAAAATTGGTATTCTGAATAGACAACGCGTTTTTACAATGAAGAAATTGTAAAACCATTTCATTCTTTAAGAGACCATCTAATTATTGCATAGTTGGTATAAAAGGCAACTTACACTTAAAATTGAAAGTTATGCCTGTACTTATAAATAAATAAAACATTTTCGAAAAATGAACCATAGAAATAAAGAAAAGTCTAGTTATTTTTATTGAATTTAAATCAATTATAAAACCATGCCTTTCTAATTTGTTATACTACAGAAATAGAAAACATAAATCACATTTAAATGACAATATGCTCATAGAAATTTCATTGTGCTTCAATTGTGTTGCTTACGTCATTTTCAATGAGTTACGCTATTCGCATACAACTTCAGTTGGTTCAGACTAATTTAACTGACAATCGTAAAGTGCACTAAAAAGAAGCTGTCATAACAAGCGACTGTATTGCATACTCATTGTTATGCGAAAATTAAATAATAAAAACTTTTTATTCCTTCAAAAATTGATATTAATTAACTATCAGAAATACAAAACAATAAAAATAAGTTAGTAACAATTACAGGTTACCTTTCATTGATTGACTGTCATGTTTGATAGGATATATAAAAAAAGTTCAAGTTATTTTGATTCTTAATTTTTATACACACAACTTTAAAAAAACAGTTTCGAAAATAATTAAAATTTATTATTGATGTAGTTTTAAAGATGCAGTCAAAAAGCTATATTATTCAGATTTTTTTTCCACTTCAATAAAAAAATACGAGCTATTTAGAACCAGGTACTACAAACATATTTTGAAGTTTCTTGGAAACAAGATTTAATCTGTGGAAATTCACACACTTCAGATATGCTGATTACGCTTTCAAAATAAAACTACAACAAAGCTTAGTTTCATATTTACTTGGGTGTTAAAAATAGCAAAACTCACACAAAGATATTATGTTTATCATATACAATTACACATTGTTTTCTCCCTCCTTATTACTGAAACATTTAAATACACAAAATTGTAATTACAAGGGTATATAAAATTTTCCGATCAGTTAACAATTAAAATAATAATTTGGCTCCTTTCGGGAATAATAAGTTTCGAACAAGATAGAATTTTTACGTTAGGTCGTGGTTGCAATATCCTCCAAGTGAAATAATACTTTAGGGCTGGTAAGTCATAGGATCTGTTTGGTCACTGCTTCTAAATTACGAAGAATCCCATCCAGGTATTTCCACCTAACTGGTCGTGCATAACATTGGGATAGATACAGGGAAGTATATACTAAAGCAACAACAAAAGAGAATTATTTGAATATCTACGCTATTTTGATGTGCATATATTTTATTTATTTAAGGCGAATTCATTGCAAAGAAATAATAGTAATCAATGTAAGCTGCTGAAAAATATTGTCAAATTATGCAAATTATCAAAATGGCATTGCAATATACATGATAAAAATTAAGATTAGAAAAACATTCGGTTGTTCGGAAAGTAATTACTTCTTTTTTTTCTGAAAGTGAAAAACACATGACGAATAAATATTGTATTGAATTGTATATTGTCCATTCTAGTCCAAAATCTTTTGTCATCTTTCTGGTAGTATCCCCACTCATTAAATGTCTTTTCTAGCAAAAAGTTATCCATGGCGGAAAAACGAAATTACTTATCGAACAACCTAATATTACTAATGCAAAATTGATGAAAGTGGCAATTATCCAGAGTAAATGTAATCTTTTTAACTTATGGTACAAGATCAATTTTAAGATATTGTAAAACTTTTAAATGAATTGATGTTTTTACCATAAAAACTACTCTTCCCCACCTCCAAACTCTAATAAACAGGACTATTTAATAGATTTAAAATTATTGATTTTATGGTTTGACAAGATTAACCGGATGCACGAAATAATGCAATTTGAACTAATGATGCTCTAGTGTATAAACAGTATTATATATGCGAATGATAGAGAAATTACATAAAATATGTCCTGTACCATAGAACTTAAAATCTTGTACTCTGCAACCATTTTTGTGATGTGATTATAAGAAATGAGTTTTAAAGTTACTCTTAGAAGAGTAGTATCACAGGGAAGAATACAAATTATCACAATAGCATTTTAAGCGTAGTAAAAAAACATTCTGTAATACTCATTAATTTTTCATTAGATTCATCTGAATTAAAAAGATCTCGTAAAAAAAATCTTCGAATATTAGAAAACGATTTAAATTAGAAATATTTCCGCTTCTCTGTAGAAACATTTCTAACTTGAAGACACCAAAAAGCTATATTTTACATGTTAATAACACTAATAACAGTAAGATGATATTAATCGTTGATTAGGCTGAAGAAGGGTGCGGTGAAATAATACGTCAATTGAGAGAACGCGTTTTCAGACTTCTAAATTGTATTTCCTACTGTTAACTATTATCATTTATCGGAAATGGGAAACAGTAGTGCACTCATTCCAAGTTAATAGTTTATACTTCATTATTTAAATACATTTTATATATTCTTCATGTAGCATAATTTAAATAAGTTTAGCATTTAAATAGACGAAATTTTTCATTTTTTCAGAATGAGAACATGTCCTTGAAATCAAACAACGAAATAAATTAGAAAGTAGCCAATGGAGAAAAAGTTAAGACAAGAATTAGTTATCAGTTTACTTTTCAACAATAATAAAATCTAAATGTTTGAATTTTTTTTTTTAAATAACCAACATAAGAAGATTTAAAAGAATGTTAACTTGTTTAGAAATCTTAAAACGTGGTCAAACTGGTATTTGAATTGTATTATTTTTTAAACTAATAAAATTATAAAATACAAACAATGTTTGTGTTCAGAAGTTGCTCATCAAGATATTAATTTAAAAATTGATAGAATTAATTACAAAGAATAAGTAAAATAAATATCCAAATAAAGTGCATTAGAATCCAATAAGTCCTATACGCATTTTATATATAAGAACACCAAATTTGAACAATTATTTACGTGCAGTTTATGTAAGCTTGATTAGCAGGTAGTTTACTTAAATTGAGACATTGAGTAGCCTGCAAATATTCGATCCGTTAATTAAAAAATATTATAATGGAATTACTATAAGATTTATATTTTTCTAATTCCAATAAACTCGCCCACATTTACAGTTTAAGAATGAAATTAAACAAACCCAATTAAACTATATCACACTTCAACCAATGTGAAGCAATTGCATAAAATGTAGTTCTGCATTTTTTATTTTTTTTTTTTTTATTTTTTCGTATATATATACAACATGTTATATAATAAATGCCTGTTAGAATGCAATTTTTTGAACATTTTTCACAAGGCTGATCTTTTTGTAAATTATGCATATGATAATAAATAAAGAATGAAAAAAAATCCTTGAAACACTTATTTATTTCTCATACCGTAGTGCAATGAGCTATGAATAATAAATATTTTATTATTTCATATTTTTATAAGAGAAAATTCAAAAACAAAGTTTAATTAAAAAAACAATTTAAATTTTTGTTACCTTTTTAAAGTTTTTTGAAAAGTATAATAATAATAAAATAAAGGACAAACAACTTTTCAAATTCATTGTAGATAATTCTGATTCTACTTTGCATAGCTAATTCTATTTTTACCGTAAAAGTAACAAAGACGAAAAGCTTCACTAACTATGAGTAATGGTTTAAAGTTTAATTATGGTTATTTTCAGACTCTTGCTCTTAATTATATATTTAGAAATTATTAAACCGAGTTCAATGCTCTGCGTTGAGTATATTATCGTAAAGGAAATAACAACTTAGTCCAATATAATTCTATTTAATAAACTTGGAATTTAAATATCTTCAATTATTTACCTAGTAAGAATGAACTGAGATAACTCTCTCTGAGAGAGCGACAATAAACGCAGCAGTACTATACAGAGACAGAGATGAATGAACAGAAACGTATTTATTTCAAATCAGAAATTGAGAACCTGGTTAGCTTATAACTGAGTATTAGAAAAACGTTAAAGAATAACTGTTTTCTAATTTCAAAACTAGGTGATATTTTCATGTTTCACGTACTTTATTTTTTTTTTTAAAAAAATTACGAATGACATGTAAAAAGTTTTGTATATTGGGTAAAAAAAATTCATTATAAAAATGATAAAGCTATCAAAGAAAGGTTTATTTTTTCTTAATTGCTAAAATATTTAAAAACGAAATAAACAGGTGAAAAATTTTTCGATTAAGCAACTATTTAATATTAAGAGTAATCATGTATTTAGAACAAAAGATTAAAAAATAAAAAAATTATGAAAAAAATGAATGTAGAAATGAAAGGAATTAATTGAAAGTAGTCGAATTCTTCGTTATCTCAAAACATGCATCGGTGATAAAGGGAAACTAATAAAAAAAGCATATGCACTCATACAGTATGATACAAAATGAATAAATGACAAAATATAAAGAGAAATTAATTTATAAAACTTAAGTAGATTTTATTATGTAAAAGACATTAGAATAATAGCAGAATAAAATCAATAATTAATGATCGAAACACATACATTTTCGATATATTATAGTAAAGGCATAGTTAAAATTTAAACTATATTTAAAAAATTAGTAATAAAACATGTGCATAATTTGTAAATTAATATAAGATATAATACACCGCTAGAATAGTTTTACAAATAATTTGAAAGAAATTGCATAGATCCCTCACATAAAATTAAACATGAAAATAAAAAAAGTTTACAAATCATAACCACAATTCGTGGTAAAATACAATAATAATAACATTATAATACAAATTAATAAAAGAAGCATATATAAATCTTAACTTTAAAAATTGATCGAATGAAAAAAATTAACCACTGATTCGGGGAAAAAATATAAGGATACCAACGTGAAATATCTTTTTTACAATGAAAAATGGAATAATGACAAAAGAGAGTACAATAATAAAAATGCGTGCCGATATGTACTTATTTTATAATATAAAATTTCATTAATGAAGTTGACAGAAAAGTAAGTACAAGATAAACTTTTTACGAAATGTTTTCAGAAGATATTCTAGCCATGAAACATAAAAATTGTTTATAAGTTTCAAGTTTTCAGAATCAGCATCTTTACTTTTTTTTCAACAAAAATTGTTTCGTGCTACAATTAAATCAAAGTTTCATAGTTTTGTCATTTTATCATACCAATAAAAGCAATAATTAATGTTCAGCAATGCAGTCTAGTGACGTCATAGATTTTACTGCACTTTTTTTTTCATCTTTCGCCTGTGACAGTTCTTTCTAAACACTCCAGTCTGTAATTTTGAACTGAGAGGTCCACATTTCAGCACGTTCAACAACAGATTTTATTTCCAAGGATTGTAATTCGGATATTTTGGCTGGACGTC
>JAPDSC010159941.1:11101-25347 GCA_026290005.1 Latrodectus geometricus
TATATATATATATATATATATATATATATATATATATATATATTTATCATTGAACTCAATATTTCGCATTATCATGATAACTAAAAGTTAAAATTAATCGATAAAACATTATATTAACCATAACCACCTCTGTTGATCTAAAGGGTAAATTAAGTTCAGAATTTTTATTCTGAAACACTCTCGACTCCTCTCTTTGGAACCAGTAAAGAACAGGATGAATCTTTTTACGAATTGACTCTCTCAATTGTCTTCTCATTAAAATTCTGACTCTCGAGAAGAAACACAATTGCTAAATCTCCCTTATTATAAGCCTACAGTTTAATGACAAGAAATTAAATTTTATGCTTTCGGTTATACATAGTAATTAGAAATAATTATAAAACGTTGACATTTCTTGCAGCAATAACAATTATAAACTGATAGAGCTTTTAAACAGAGTTTGGATGTCACTTTTGAGAACTCCTCATTTCTCGAACATTAAGCTTACGCCAGAGTTCATCAGTTGTAATTCCAAATTAATGAAAGCATGTACCTAATCGATGAAGTATCATATCAATAATTAAAACATATCGGGAATGTTCTAGGAAGAGTAAAAATCAAACATTCCTTATATTAGAGAGATTCTCATCAGAACTCTTGATATTGGCTCTCTCAATATGTTGTTAATAGATAAAGTCACATAAGCTTCGAATATTTATTGTTTAATAAATGTTAACATGTGAGAATTTTATTGACAATTGTCAATTTTATGTCTTTCATAAATGCGTTAACATTATGTAAATTCAATATAGTAACATCAATTTCGTAACTGTGCTCATATATAAGTGAAAAACGCAAATTAACTACGATCATTTTCCTTGATGTCTCGTGTAAATATACATGGATTATAGTACTTACTATCTAATTAATCCAAATATTGAAAATCTATGGTTCTGTAGAAATTATTATAACTAAAAGGCATTTGTTTTCTAATTTCCGTCTTCTCCAGTGTTCATCCAGTTTTCTCCAGTGTTCATTCAGTGTTTAATCAAACAAATTATTTATATATGGTTTTGTTCAATCAAACCAAATAGCCAAGTTCACAATTTGATTCACTTTTTGATTATTAGTTGTTCAGAAAAGCTTAACCCTCCATATATTAATGGTCGGCAAATTTCGTTAATCGAAAGAGCTAGCAAGGCGATTAATATTATTTTGAGAGCTAAAATTTTTTTAACAGCATGTTTTTCAAAGTTGGTGTAAACTCTACTCAGTATAAACTCTAGTTAAATAAAAATAATAATTATTGATAAAAATATAAAATGCGCATTTAATGAAACTATAATTTTGCATTTCCTTAAAAAAGTGAAATCTCTGGTATGTATGCCAATCATTTTAATTTCAAGGAAAATACCAGATTTTCATTGAAAATGATTCTTTAATTTATTAGAGGAATTCATTTTTCTAAAATGATTGTTCACATGAATACTTAGAGCCAAAAACTAAATGAAGAGTAGTTATTAATTTTTTTATTTTTAATTGATATTAATTCAAAAATACTCTTCCAGATTGTGTAAATATCAGGTCTTTTTTCATTAAATCTTTCAAAGCACAAGTTTGTTGTCAGTCGGGATCACTTAAGTTTTTTCTAATTTTTTTTTTAGACAAAAATTACAGTTGTAATTAAAATTCAGATATATATAATTCTAACGTTTCATGTATCGGGGCTTCTTAGCAAAATATATGGTATTGAAAAATACCATTCAACTGACCGTTGCTGGCATCGATACAAACATTCAGTTATAATAAGGATAGTAATGAGTCCATTTTGCATAATATTTAGTGTTATAGTAGTCATGCTAAATATTTTATTCCTTAAATTGAAATATGCAACATCATGTTAATGCTTTCTGTTTAATTAATAATTTTAGTTTGCTTGAATTGTACATAAACAATTTCAATTTGATGTGTCAGCGACATCTTTCCGTTATTTTTGGAATTAATTTATTTTGGAAAAAAATATATTCCCAAAGTTCTTTCTATGTTATCGAATTCCCACAAACCATACTTTTTTCTACTATTAATTATTTCATTTTGGATTTTTTAAGTTATCATGAATTATGACACTTCTTGTAATCTTAAAACATTTGTGTGACACATGGTAGGTAATGAAGAGACCAATTATATCACAGCTTATTTATTGTATATAACTTCTTGAAAATATTTATTTTATTAAAAATTAAATTAATTGCTTTATTTGTATTTTAAATAAAGTAATATATGTTTTAAATAAAAAAAGAGAGATAATTTTTCTTAATAATTTATTATGTTTGATATTTTTCCTTTACAGCTGACTGCTCGATTAAAAAAGGAAGTTCCTTAATAATTATAGCTCATGCAGTACATCGTGATCCAGATATTTATCCTGATCCTGAAAAATTTTTGCCTGAGAGATTTTTTCCTGAAAATTGCATTGGTAGACATCCGTTTGCATATTTGCCTTTTTCTGCAGGACAAAGAAATTGTATAGGTATGTCTTTATGTATTAAACAAAGAAAATGTTTTTTTAAATTTTTTTTTAAACAAAGCCCCGTGTTTTGATCAGAAACCTACACCAGAAGAATGAAGGTTTGTAAATAAATTATACTTTCATATTAGTTCAATTAGATTTCAAAAATCGAAATTATTAGAAATCAAAAATTCAAATATATAAGTACTGTAAGTACTATATATATATATATATATATCTTAGAGGTCTTCATCTATATTCATCTATCCTCATCTTTATATTCTCCTAAATGTGTATATATTGCCAAATCAGATATCTTATTTGAAAATATATTTTGCATCTGATACTTTAAAAACCGACTAGTAAAAATTGTGTATTTTTTATAGTACATAAAAATTGTGTTAAACACCGGAAATGTTATATGTAGATGATTGTTGATCACGTACCTTAGTAATTAAAAATTTATTTAATTTGATTTAAAATTTTTTTTTATTAATGAAATGATATCCTGATATAAATTTTGAAATTTAATTTTTTCTTCATATTTGTATCCCTTTCTGTTTCATAAATAAACATGTTATTTTCAAGTTAATATACAGATTCATTAAAATAATATGTGTTGATATTTCCGTATCATAGCTAAAAAATTAATTATTCCAAATAAATGTAAAATTTTTTAAATATTTTTGATATATTTTGGAAAAAATTAGCATTTAAATTGGGTTAATCAAAAATTACCATGTTTATTATCAAACAAGCTTTAAGGAATATTGTCTCATTTATCTCAAGTGCTTACCACAATCTTAAATACTACAATAATTTAGTAATTATTTTATAATATTTTGAAAATTTTATGAAATATGAATATAAATTTTGATTGATACAAAATTGCTTGCCATTTCCAGATGTGTATCAGCTTTGGCATTATCACTTTGTATATTGTCAATTTTCATTATTTCCTTCATTATCATATTAAATATTTTTTTTCTCTCTTAAATCAAATAACATCTAATTACTTGTTAGCGTATAAAATTAAATAATAACAACAGTTTAATATATACTAACAACCAAAAATTAATTCATTCATTGATAAATTTGTTATACAGTAGGATTCGTTACAGAGTTTGTCAATTTCTAATAACAACATTTGCAGTTAAAGTGAACGCAAAGAATATTTGTGAGAAGATTAATAAGACTAAAAATAAATCATCGCATAAAAATACTTCAAAAGTTTGAAGCTGAAACTATATAACATTCATTAATTACGTTTAAAATATTTTAACGAATAAAATTTTAAGCAAATGTTAACAAAGTGTGTATAATTGTTTGTGTATCCATATAAGGTTTACGAAGGTGTAGTATTAATGTGAGTAATGATAAAATAGAAAATTATTATGTTTTTAATATTCACTAATCTTGTTTCACTCATTCTTGAGTAAACTATAACTACAAGTAATTAAGAAAATAGATATGCATTTGATAATTGCTAAGGTTAAAATTTTTCTGTAGTGATGGGGGGCTAATTTTATTGCTAAAAATCTCGGAATAATAATTTGATTCATTTTTCAATGCACAATGATGCTTGATAATGACAGAAGAATCTCACAAAACGGTTATTAAATGTACATTTCTCTGTCTATATTTTCTAATTTTTCTTATGAACTCTTAAAATAATTTGAAATAAATTAGATTATAATATTGGCGTTTCACAAAAATTACATTTTTAACAATGAACAGTGGAAAAAATTCAACAAGGCAATTCAACATATTATGAAGTTTATTATTTATTGTTTAGTAAGATATAGTCTAAGCATATATATATATTACTTTTTATTGAAACTAATATAACACATTATTTGAGGATGTATTTAAACATAATATTCTTTTAAACTAAATAATTTTATTTTTTTTAATTTAACACATTATTATATTAGTATAAAATATAATATTAAGTTTTGAATATTATACATTATAAAATAGCTACAAATTATATTAGTTAAATTTTAAATAAGAAGATTACATTATGTCTTCTAACATAGACAGATCATAATTTCATTTATAATTAAATTTGATATTATTTTATGGATTTAATTATGATTTTTTTAATCAGTTATAATTATAATAATAGTTATTATTAGTTAACTGTGAAAGCAATTATTTTACATAAATAATAAAGGTTATACAAAGAAAAATCAAACTTCAAATATGGTTACTATTGTTAGCTTTTGGAAAAGATAATTTAATTTTTTTAATAAATGTAATCAGTTTTATTAGAACTTTTTGAGCTGACACGAATGTTTCATTTTATTTTCAGGACAAAAATTTGGTATGATGGAAGTTAAGACCATTCTTGCGAATGTCCTTCGACGATTTTCAGTTACTTCTTTGGATCAGAGAGATAAGATACTAGGAATCGAAAGCATTGGCAAAAGTTGTTCTGAGCCATTGAGAATGAAATTTTCACACCGAAAAAGATTTGAACATGATGATAGCTCAATAGAACCTGTATCCAATAGGGAAAAATAGTTACCAACTGCAAAATGTTTCATTTGTAACAGAATAATATAAAATAAATTTGATGAAATTGCAGATGCTTCATAAAATGTTATGCATTTCCAAGAAACCATTTTGTAAAATAAATTTCATGTTTATCATTATAGATTCTAATTTATGGTTATTGAAACTAAATTATCTTTAATATATTTGAAGTTATCAAGATAATATATTTTATTAATTGATTAAATTATACAGATATCTTATACAGATCTCATGATAATAGTTTATATAATGCTTAACTTAGTGAAAATTTTAAGCATTTAACTTTAACAATCCATGTAACTCAGAAGGCTGAGTTAGGATTTTATAGAAATACATTACAAAAATTGTAATGTCTAATAATCTCTATTATTACAAACTAAATTAAAAAAAAACAATACCTTGCTATTTTTAATTAGGTACACATATTTCATGAAACGGATAAAAATTTATTTATTTTAAAATTTAAAAGTGAATCATGCCTAAAGTAATTACTGATAAAAATGATGTCGTAGGTTTTGAATTCTTAAGTAGATGTGAAATAGTTTTAATTACATATATTTATATTTACTTTTACAGAGCGTTTAAATCTCAATTTATGCTTAAATTAGTAATTAGTGTGATTAAATTAGTTGTAGTGTTTTAGTTGAGTAACATGAAAAACAATTGTAAGTAGCATTATTTTCTTTAATTAACTTTAACATCAATTTTGCTTGTTAAATTAGTAAAAGTTTAAAAGATAAGTGATTATCAGATTCAGCACTATTTGAACATTTTGTTTTATTGTGAAGTAAAATCTCCCAACTACCCATTATCAATACATAAAATTTACCAGAATTATATCGTACCGTATCGTGAACATTTTAAAAAATTTTCTCGTAAGTGAGTTTTGAATTTTTGTGTGGGTACAACACTGATGTAATTAAAAGGAAACTTCGACAGAAAAATGTTTTACTTATTACAAACATTTTTTTCTTGCTTAATTATTATAAATTGATTATTTATTTGCTTATTATATAAACATGTGTTATCCTGTATTGTTTTGTGTGATTGTTAACTATGTGCTTACAGAATAAAATGCTAAAACATTCTGATGAATATATTTTGTGAGAACATTTATTTCAAAATATTCGCTTGGGAAACTTAATTACAAATTTGATGTGAAAGGAAATTATTTAATTTGTCAAGACGAAAATTAAATGCCATTGCTTCCGAAATTGCAAACAAAACCATTTATACTATGATTTGAAAACCTTATTTTTTTCAAATGGTTCAATAAATCATACCACGATTTTTTTTCTTGTGTTATCAAATTTTTCAAGGGTTGATAAACTGAAATATATGAGTAATCCTTGATAAATAAGGTGATAAAATTTAATAAATCAATGATTATTATAATTCATTTAATAATTTATATCATATTTACATCGGACAAAAATTACGATTTAGATTAAAAAAAGTTTCATAATTTTTCATGTAAAATTAACTATAATTTATTGCACTAAATATTTTTCTAAAAATGTCTTATAAAATTTAAAATCCTTTTATGGAAATTACGCTCATTAAGATATTTTATAAAGAATTTATTTAAGGAAAAATGATGATTTTGAGAATAAATGTTAATCCTAGGTACACTAAAATTTAAATACAATTTGTTACACAATTAATAATCTAAGAAATATTTAGAAATATAGGTTAATTTTACAAATGACCTATTTGATATTTAAAAAGATGGAAAAGGAGTTTTATTATTCCCATTTGTTTTCTGATTCGTGATATTTGTACAAAATCTTGTAACAGGATGTGAAATATGTATCGTGTTTTATGTGGTACATCATTTTGAGAAATATGTATCTTACGGTAATATTTACACAGGAATTTATTTGGCGCTAAAAAGTTCTTTTCCTCTAACGTTAAATTCAGTTTTTTTATATAAACTAAATAAAAATATATATATTTATAATTGATCAATTAAAATATTTATTAAATCATGATTAATAGGAAACTGAAATTTGAGAAAAATAAAAGTTATATTGAACTGCCTTAGAGATTAATGTGATGTAATTATAAAGTTTAAAAGTATAATTTGTTAATTAGAATTGATTTGATTGAATGATGACGTAGTTTACATCATGGTACTTCTATATTATCTCACATATTTTACAAACTAATAATTTAAAATCTCCATAAGGCATGAGTTTTGATAGTGGTGTGCTAAGAATTAGGAATGAGATTCATTTTAAGTTTTGTGTTATTTGAATCTAAACTGTGACATTTAAGTAATATGAAATGAAAATTTTTAAATAATAAAAATATTAATATTACAGAAATAAGAGTATATATTAAACTATTAGGGAGAGAAAACCATTAAAATTAAACTATTTAAAATGCTTAGATTAGCTTAAAACAACTGCTTGATACTTTTCCATTCAAGGTGAGTCAATTCATGACTCATTTTGCAAAAAGTGATGCAATTTATGCTGTTCAACATTCGAGGTTTTCTTTACGGGAATACATTAGCATGTAATTTTTGATATAAATGAAGTTCATATGATAAAAAATGATATTTATAATGAAGGCTAAAAGATTTGAAATTTAGACAAAAATATTGATACTTTGGACTTACTTATCGTTTCTAATGCAAAAGTGTGCTGCTTTTGAATTTAAACAGATAAAAGTTTTACATTGCTAATATTATTGTTTAAGAAATGGTTTATTTTTTACATCAATTATTTATTTAACATAATGAAAACGTTTTGAAGAAATACAATAATATTTCAAAATGAAAATCTAAACAACAGTTTGAGTCATATGACAATTATTTTACTTATTATTATTTAAAAACAAATAGAAAAGTTTTTAAAATAGATATAATAAAATAGATACAAATAGAATTTTTAAAAATTATAAAATTGTAAAGCTTTAAATAATTTTTTCAGTACTTGTTTATTTTAAATCATTAAAAATATTATTTATTATACCAACTTTTCAAAATGTAAATCTAAATAATAATTTTAACGATAACAATTATTTTATTATTTAATTAATTAACAGTTATTTATTTACTTTATAATATAAATAAATAAGTAAATTTTGAAAAAATACGAAATTATTTGTGATGCTTCAAATAATATTTTTTATCCGTAATTATTTTTTTTTAAATCGTCGTTTATTATTTGTTTATTTTAAAAGTGTACCAGAAACCTCTTTTGCCATTGGGAAAGGAACTAGCTTTGTACGATTTTTAATCCAAAAAATTTTGAAAATAGAAAGATAAACAGTAATTTTAATCATTGTGATTATTTTACTTAAATAAATGCAACAAAACAGTTGAAATTGAAATTTTTTAAGTAAATAACAAAATAGTTTTAAATTTAATAATTCAAATTGAGTGCTTTTTATTGGGTCCCCAAGCTCATTGCAAAATTTGACCAATTTTCGTCCAGTATAAATAATATTTATTCTATATAATAAAATATAGGTTATCCAATATTGGTTCCTTGTATATATCACTGTTGTGCAACATTGGCACAAAATTATTTTCATTGAGGGTAGATTGCCCTTAAATAATCTTTTTAAGTGATGCAAAATCTGTTTTTTGTTTTTATACTTTAATTTGAAAAACTGCCAAAAAAAACCACTTTGAAACATGTGTCCGTCACCGTGTCTAGCAGAAAATAAGCGCACTTCCTAAATCAGGCGTTGGTTAATCGGACTTCAATTTAGTGAACTAATGAGATGACTATTACTTCTCACGAAGGCAGACTGTCTTCCACCTCTACAGGTACCCCTCACCAATTTAACCTGCCTTCGAACATAAATGAACAGTTTATGCACCCTCCTCTTCCACGGAGTGTTTGTAACTAAATACAAATTGGTTACTCAATTAGATCTTGACATTCGTCTTGTCAAAGAGTAATCGTGAAAAGCTACTGTTTCTGGCAGCAATTGGGCATTGCATTGGCGAATTCTCTGGTATTACTCTATGTATATCCGGCTTATTTTGGAGATCTGGGCAGACATGCAAATAGAACTGAGATATTTAAATATTCTTATTATTCGTAAAGTTTATTTAAGAGAATATTGTAGATACGATGTGTAAAAGGGTGACCTTTAAGATATTTACAAAATTGAATGATTTGCTGGATTTATAGTGTATCTTGACACACCAAATCCTTTCTTAGCGATGGAATGAATTTAAAACTGAAGAGAAGAAAAAATTTAAAGTCTACAATATAAATTTTAAATTTAAATAGCATAATAAAATTATAATTAAATTTTGATAAATAAACTTGAGAAATCCATTTGTCCAACGGATTCAGGTTCAACTGCACACTCTTTGAATACACCAGTGGATGTACCCAAGCTGAGTGCAAGGATTGCGTTGTGATTATAAAAGTAAAATGTCGATAAATCCCATCTATTCTAAAAAAAAAATAAAAAAAGTTACCACAATTGCACAATTTTGAAGAAAACTAATAATGTTGGCATAAAACAGATTTCAAAATAAAATTGATAATATGAAATAATATGAACTTTCCATTATGAATTAGAATGTAACAGTATAAAAAGTGATTAAAATTCAAAATATTTCTTATAAAAAATTATATTAAAGTGATTTTTTTGTTTTGAAATTATGCAAATACTCATTCTTATTTTGTGTGCTTGTGGATGTTTTACTGTAAAGAAATTCTGCCTAAATGAAATTTTTTTTTTATGCTTATTTGCTTGCAAATTAACACAAACTTTATATTTTGTGATAATACTTAGAAATATGCTTATGTTATCACTAAGATAAAATGTCTTATTTTTTTAACGAAATTCTTAATCTTATCATTGTTATTAACTTCCTTAGCTATTAAGAGATGGCAGCATATGTAATCAATTTAAATGAAAGTGATGTATAAGTGACTGCATAACATTTTTCTAATATTATAGTGTATTAAGATTAATATTAATGTGTATATTATATTATGACATATATCTATATATTGTTTGTGCAAAATGTTCAACGTACTCAAAGTATTAAAATTTCATAATATGAGTAATTTTCTAAATGAGTCTCTGTTGACCCGAAACGATATCGAAATGACAGTTCACATTTTTCTCATAAACTTGTAAAAGGTAATCTCAGTCATAGTAAGAACCAAATAACGTTTTCATGTATAAGCGAAATGTTTGCTATATTATTTAGATGGTACTGTGTGGTTAAAAAAAATTAGATAAACTATTTCGCATCAATTATAAATTGAATTCACTTGGCAGTCTGACTCGCAAAAGATAAATTTATTCGCTTACAAGTATGAATATTTCATTAGGTCAAATTTTTAAGAAAAGAAAAAAATACATGTTATTTTTAAGAATTTCAATATATATTTACGAAACTAGCAAATATTAAAAAACCTGAATTATATTGTGCTGCCATCTATGAAAGCAAATATAAACTATTTAATGAATCAATCTGAATCAATATTCACGAATTGCATGTTATTTATAATATTCCAGTACTTTTTTTTAACACGTTTAGCATTGTTTTCGTGTTCAATGGTAAAAAAAAAAAAATGAAAATTATTATTTGGAAAAAAAATCTGGTTAAAGTTAAAATAAATATAAATTTTGATTTATTTAATTTTAATGTTATGTATTGCGCAAATATCAGCACAACAATTTATTTAGGTATTCAATCTACATTTAAAGAATTATTAATTGAGTTTCTCTGATTTGTGGGTAGAAAATATAGGACATTTCATAAATTTCAAATTATTACTCTATTCATTTAGCATACATTTTATTTATTTATTTATTTATTATGCTCTTGTTATTTTTTAGTATATTTTAATGTAAATATAAATCTTGCATAGAAAGCTTGAGTATTATCCGAAAATTTAATGAACTGAGGTTTGAATGATCATTTTCCAGTTTGGGAAGGGATTACACACAGGGGTGCATTTCCTTTAATAATCTTAAATATCCAATTTTCATACTATTTTTTTAAATTTAAGATTTTTATTTCGGCATTCGATATTTGTAGAAGGATATCGTTAAATGAATTTAAAATTGATTTGAAGCTGCAAAATATTCTTCACTATTAAATTTATTTAAAAATAATTTCATAATTTCTCTGAAAATGCTTAAAAGCCTTATGAGCATTTTCTCTTTTCATCAACAATTTAAATAAATTAAAAAAATGACAAAATATATATTAACATCTACATTTTTTAATGGTTCAATATTTCTTTTAACAGTTCAAATCAGATAAAACGAATCATTAGTCAAAAATTTGCCCATCTCTTTTTCAGTCAGACATTTATTGACAAATTACCTAATATTAATCCAAATTCATCTCAAAATAACAATTTAACAGTCTAATAATATAATAACCAATAATCCAATATATATGAACCAATTTTACTAATTGCTTAAAGAAATTTAAGATGCTTATTGGTTAATTTGGATTTGTAAATATTTTTTATGTACTCAATTTTGATTAATGTTTCCTCTCTCAAGTAAACAATACCAAATACAGAAAACTTGTCATGAGCAAATTTATGCAAATTATACCAATGGATAATTCTTATAAAATTTCAACAAAGTTGCATTTTGATGTTTGGTATATCATCAACTACATCGCTGCATTATAAATCAATATTTTTCATCTGAAATTCAGGTTCTAGAATTTCAATGTTAGCATCAAAATAATTTACGAAAATATTAATTTAATTCTCAATAACATCAAATTTTCGGAAACGAGAATCAAGGTTATCTTCAAAGCACTCATAGCCTTCGATTATAATTATGGGAAATGCAATCTCAGCTATGTATCTGAGTATTTCATATGTTTTAATATGTGTGAAACATATTCTACGTAATTGCAATTGAAACTATATTATTTTCTGCTTGGATGATTTTACATTAATGTATTAATTAAGAAGCCTGTTTTCCTCTTGCAATATCAAATTCAGTTCTTGCATATACATTGTTAAATCAACATAGAATACAAACTTAAACAGGCACTTACCATTTTGTAATTCGGTAAAATGGCGACGTTTTTCATTCAAAAAAATTTCCATCACTGCTCGAAACTCAATACAGCGCTGAAATACTTTTCGGCAGTTTGATATGGTAAATCAATTTCCTCACTTTCCTCAATAAGCTTACTTAGATGTATGTGGTTCAGCTCAATAAATTTGATGAAACTAACAACTATAATATGACTAGCATAAAAACTTTATGCATATTCCAATATTTCCAGCATAAAGTTTGTGAATGAATGATACATTGTAAGAATAATGGTTTCAAACTACCATAATTTTCTACAATCTTTGACTCAAGAGCAACTACTTTTTTACTTTTACCACACAAGATTTTGCTTTCATAATTTATAATAAATTTCAGGTTTCTTCCATTGAGGGCTCATTACAAGTATTTTCAACTCTCATAAAATATCTATTTTAGTAATATTTTGAATATCATTAATATTAAGAAATATATTCTACACTTCTTTCTTATTTATTTCTCGAATGAAAATCAGGTGCTGAGTAGTATCTGATATATTCAATCACTAATCCAAAGCCAGAGAAAATCACGTAAGATGTTCATTTTTGTCTGCCACTTAATATGATATATTTACTGTGATATTTTCTACATTCAGATCCAAGACTGGAGAAATATTTCAATTATCACTATTTTGTTTCAGAAAGTATTAATTTCTTGAAAAATCAGCAAGAATACGCATTGAAAACGAATCTTAATCTTTAAACTCATTGGAAATTAAATGTTATTATTCGATTCAATAAAATGATAAATATTAAAATTTATTAATGATTCTTATTCAGATAGTTTCAATTAACTTTGAAACAAAAAGAATAATGTTTTTATTTACAATAACTATATTATATTAAATATAATAGTTATTGTAAATAAAAACATTATTCCTAGAATAGATATTAAAATACTATTTAAAATTTATGTTTGAACCATTAAGCTTTTTTAAAAATGACTACGTATGAAATATGTATAAAACTTTAAATTCGCCTCTGTGATTTGGTTCACAGGTGCCTATCAGGTAATGGTAAATAAGTAGTAGTTTCCAGTCTTGTTGTGGTGAAGGATTAGACACCCAACGCCCACCCTTTTGAAAAAAAAGAAATAAAAATTTATACAATTTAAAAATAACAAACTAATAATTTAAATTTATCCTTAAAATTTTTATTCTTTAAATTTTTTAAAATATTTTTAATTTCTTAAAATGTATAATGAAAAATAATATTTTAGTTAAATGTAATACTGTTTCGTTGTTTTATATTTTAAAATTTAAGTAGATAATTAATTACACATAATTAATTTCAATAATAAATTAAAGCATTAGTAACAGTATAAAAATAAATTATCCTGTATGACTAAATATTCATAGATGCATTTTCGTCATACAGGATAGTATATTTTTATTCAATTTTATAATAATTATATTTTTTATTATTTCTAGTAAATGATTTACATTTTTTATACAATTTGCACTAATAGAATTGTAGTCAATATGATAAATAATTTTATTTTTCAACTATACAACATTTTTCAGATTTCAAAAATCAAATATGACTTCTATGCAACCATAACTGTTTAATATTCTCATCAATATTCTTTCCTATTGTTCTATTTCTAGAAATATTTTATATTATGGAAAAAAGATGAGCAAAATCAATAGAATAAATGTTGTAGGGCACCCATTAGGCGTGTCATCAAAGACCTGAAGGCAACTGTGTTTTCGTAACTTAGAAGTAGGGATTTCTGAGAAAAACCTAGGATTGGCCTGCCAATCCAAAAACATCATTTCACGTGTAGAACTTTGGTACCTCAAATATTTACGTGCTCGAAAACAATCATTAATGTATACCATGGAGTTTCGGTAAAATCTAGAATACAATTCACTATAATCCGAAAATGAGAAAATAAAGCAAATACTTTTAACCACATATTTGTGAAAAAATATTAAGTACGTATAACTAATGAACACACATGTATTAAACCCATATTACTGTTAATTTTAATATAGCAGTCTAATTTACTGAATTAGAATTTTCTTACATTTATTATTTAATTAATTTTGAAATTAATAAAAACATTTTCTTTAAATCCAATAAATTTAAATTATTATAATGAAAAAACGGTGTATATTTATAAATAAGTATCTATCTATCTATCTATCTATCTATCTATCTATCTA
>JAPDSC010159951.1:0-15955 GCA_026290005.1 Latrodectus geometricus
TTTAAAAATCATACTTTAAAGAAAATTTCTGATTTCAGCAACACATTCTATTTAAATTTTTTTTATCCTGTTTGCCACTACATGCATTTTATAACTAATTTTCTAATTATTTTCACAAGAAAGTTTAGTATAAAATAAAATATTTTTCAAATATTTTAATTTAAATTTATCCCAGAAATATTTTAGATTAGTAAAGGGAAATAACTTAATAAATTATTTTTGAAGTATAATTCAGAAAAGCCAAATTTTGAGTTAATTAAATTTTTGAATACTGTTCTAATTAGTAATAGCAAATTTATCTTCCGGTTCTATTTTAAATGTTTTTATGATTTTTTATTTTTATAAATAAATCATCCACTTACATTTTCCAGGTTTATTAACAATCACTTATTCTTAAAGTGGAACTATTAGAGGAATTTATCAAACTTATTTTACCATCGTCCTTATTATATTTATCTATTTTCATTTGAGAGAGGTATTAAGCACGAAACTAATGCAAGTTTTACCAAGTAGTTGGCTCTAAGCCATATTTACATGAGAAAATATATGAAATTTACATAAACAATGAAGTGTTGCTTTAACTTTTGATATTGTAACCAGAGCTTAAAGTTTCTTACTTTATACAGTGCTTGAAAAAATATTTCTCATATTGTTTTTTTTCCAGCTCTTAAATGCGAATTTAATAAACAACATCTGAAACAAAATTTGGACAGTTATAAAACAAAATTGAGAAGTAGGAAAATTAAAGAAAAAGTCAATTCCTTCATTCAACTATGTTTCCATTTTGCTCTTACAATTTGTTTGAATAAAGTTATAGAGATTACCTGTATTAGATTCCCTTGCTTGTATAGATGTACAGTTCTCATAAAATGTGTAGTATTAATGATATTATTTTTATATCAGAAATGTAAATATTTGATATGTTTTATATTTAATCAATTATATAAAAACTGTATTTTTTGGTTTTAATGCTGTTTTTAAAATATTCATGATTCTCAAAATTTAACAGAATTCTATTAGTATAGTCATTAAATCAATATTTTCATTATGTAGAGTAACGGGCATGAATTTTTTTTAATTACGATTTAGATATTTTCAAATATGGAAGTTTATTGTAGAATTTTAAATATGTTTTTTGCATGTGTAAATGTTTGAATAATTTTTAATGACTTTCATTGGAAGAAACCAAACAAAACTATATATTTCAACTGTGTGTAATGTTTTTTACTTTCATTAAAAATTTAGAAATGTCTGGTGTAGCAATAACCAAAGTATTAATATAATTTAGTTTCCACGTAATAATATTTATCAATATCTTTATAGTTTATTTATATTTTCACAATAACGCATATAGGCATAAATTTTACAAAGCTTTTGTGAATGCTTGCTTGTTTTTGTTAAAAATACGATTTTGTGTTGAATGAAAATGTTTGTCAATAAAAACTTTGCTTCAATTGAATACAATCTCGAACAAAGTTAAAAAAAAGATTTATGAATGTTATATTTATTAGAAAATTAATATTTTTATGGTTATCCTAAAAAGGTAAAACTTTTTAATAATTACTATTAATGCATGTTACTATATCAAATCTTTAAGCGTGCGTGATAATATGACAGAAAAAGAAAATACAAATTGATATTAGAACACTTTATATTTTTAATATTTTATGCGCTGTAATGTATTTTCTATAATTATAATAGTTACTAAATAATTATAATTGTTTTAATATGATTACAATTGCATTTTATGGAAGTCATGCATACCATTTCACAAGTTAATTGCAAGAGCGTTTGTTTATTTTGTAATCAAGATATTCTGATAATTTTGGAATCATATCTATTACCTTATTTTCAAACTTTCAAACTTTGAATTTAGTTAAAGCTTACTCTCACTTTGTTTAAATTTTTTATGCCTTAAGTAAGAGTATCTTTTGTTAATAACATTTTCCAAAAATACATTAATTCAGATATTTAACTTTTGTTGCATATTTTTATTGAAAATTTAAATTGTGATTTCGATAAGGTTATTATTGAAACACAAAGAAGTATTTTAAACATGTTTTTGAACCTGTTTTGTATATGTTTTAAATACTTCTTTGCAGTTTAATAACCATAAATCCAATTTTCCACTTTTCCAAAATCCACTTTTTTGAAGAATAGAACATACGAAGTATATAATCTTTTTCTTCAATGATTCCTTGAAAATGTGGATATTTTTATTTTCTCAGTCCCAAGATTTTCTCTATAATATGCAACATACAACATAATTTCAATATTATTAATGTAAAGCCGCAGTGGCTTGGTTGGTAAAAGTGTTTGTTCTTATTATCGGTAATTTGTAAGTTCTAATCCCGACTCGACCGAAGATACATCGTGCTTGCTAATGGCAGCTGGCCATAATAAATATATTATGGTTGCAATGTTCTACATGGAAAATGATGCTTCTAGGGGTGGTAAGCCAAGTTTATGGGTCTTCTGTTTGGTTCCTGCTTCTAAATTACGAAGACCCACTGACTTTCAGGAGCTTGATGCCACACCCATTGGGTGCCCCACTACATAAGTTGCCATCACTTCCGCCCCTTATAATGCTGAAATGTGGAATTCTTATCAATTCCGGGCGTCATAATTAAAAACAATAATATTAAAGGCTTATACAATTCTAAATAATGTACTTATTAGGTAAGGTATATATGTATGTTATGTTCTATATGAATGTTTTATTTCACAGTTTTAAAAGTGATCTAAGGCTCTTGATTAAGAACAAGAATAGAATATCAGATATAAATTTTCATTATTTTATCTTTATTACTATATTTTATTCTTAATTTAATACTGTATAATTCATTAGCTATGATTTTTAATTTATATAATAGTTTTAATTCCAGAAATATAAGTAAAATTTCTGAAATACTAGTAATAAATATCCAAAGGTATAGATTAACGTTATTTTGTTGGTAACAATTATGTTTGTGTTTTATTCGTAGAAAACTGTTATTGTATTGTCATAGTAAACTTTATGCATACATATATTATAAATCAATTTTGAACACTAATATGTAATTATAATGTAAATTTTAAAAAGTGTGGGAGATAGTCTTGGATAGTGGTTTTTATTATTTTTCATGTTAAGTTTGTAATTAGTTAACATGTGATGTGTTTAATCTACTGGATTTTCGAGTTTTAACTGGAGTTAGTAATTAAATGATATTAAAATCATATGAAATAATAACATTCTGAAATTTTCTTATGTTTCAATAAATAAGCAAATTTTTCTCAACATCTCGTAATGAAAAAACAAAATCTTAAAAAAAAATGTAAAAGCATTTCTGAAAATATTAAGTATGTTACCAGCAAATGCATAAATAAATGTGTAGGAAATAAGTAGTAAAATTATAATGAGTTCTTTTCACTATTTTTAATAAAATATAATTTCTTTCATAGTTATATCAAATAGAATTTAATTGTATAATCATATCAAAATTTTTTTGTGTTCATTGCATCTTATTTTAAAGAAGCACAATATAAGAATATTTAACATGTACTATTAATTTTTGTTCATTGATTTTAATTCTGTTTTTTTAATTTATTAATATTCCTATTTTTCATTGAAATGTACACCTTATTAATTTCATCCATATAATTGAAAAATAATTTAACGGTATTATCAATTTTCAGATTTATTGTACTAAAAAATGCTGTTTACATAGATTTTTAAATATTTATAATAAGCAACATATATTATATCGCTAATAATGGAAGATATTATAACGGAGAATTTGGTGTATCATCACGGTGATTGAAATATCAGATAAATTGTTGCAGAATTAAATCATCTCATAAATTAAAATAATTTCGTAAAGAGTAAACTTCCTTGATTACACGATTAAATACAGAAAAGTAATGAATATTCATATTTTTATGCAAATAAGAATTTTTATTAATTTATTTAAAATCTTTTAGAGAAATCACTTCATAAAAAATTATTTCTTATTTACATGAATGAAGTATTACTATACACTGTCCTTCACTAGAATTTCCACATTTTAGCACTACTAGGGGCAGAAGTAATAGCATATTTTATAATGGTGCATATATAGTAAGTGTGCCCTCGTGACTATGAAAGGGGATCCTTGTAATTTAGAAGCAGGTTCTAAGTATAAGATTTGATCTGTCACCCCAGAGGTAGCATTTCACATAGAGGACATTGCAACTACATGGCATATTTAACGTGCCCCAGCCACCATTAGCAAAGACGAACAATTTTGGGTTGTGGGTTGGAATTCAAACTCACTATCTTTCAACAACGAAAATGAACATCCTGACTATACTAGCCACGGCAGCTCATATGGGTGAAATATTCTTAGTAGTGAAACAAATATTCTTAATAGTAAAAAAAATCAGGTTGAATTCAGAATTCATTAAATGAAAAAAAATGCTAGATTTTTAATAGGTTTTCCAATGATTATATATAAATTCTACGCAAATAAATTAGTTTTTATTACGTATTTGCAGTAAAGCACATTCTAAATTAAATTATAGTCAACGTTACTGAAAAGTCCTTTTTATTGAAATATACACGTATTGTAGAATACGTGAATTTGAAGTAAATTAAATAAAGAAATAATTTATTATTTTAATTATGTACATGCATACACTTACTTACAAATATATGTAATATAACATACTTAACGGACAACCCAATATAATATATATACTATATTGGGTTGTCCGTTAAGTTCGTGACGATATTTTAGGACAATTAAAACGTAGCTCATTTAAATATTGATATACATTTTTTAAATTATATAGGTACCATTCTGCCCGACAGCCTTTTTCCATCTTTCGTGTAGCTTGAGAATTTCGTCTTTCCAGAACCTCTCAGATTTCTAGGCAAAAAATTTGACTCTTTGGTTTTGATCTCCATCAAAGAGTCGAAATTTTTCCCATTGAGGAAAATCCTTCTTCCAGCATCTTTGCCATAAACAGCGCATATCTTATTTGCCACCTATGTGTCATTTTTGCCCTTTCGAAAAAGAAAAGCATTAGATGCCTATAAAGCACTTTATTTGCCACCCTATTCTGTGGCGTACAAAACTAATAAAAATTAACGAATCATAACCTAACTTTTTTCCAAATATGGCTAAAGCTATCTCTTTTAGAATATGTATACATGTTTTTAATAGTTTTGATCCATTGAGTCAGGTATCTAACGCTACCTACCGAAAATTGACAAAAATATATATTATAGTTAAGCCAAATTTTTATGAATAATGAAAGGACAATAAAATAACTATTGATATATTTATGTGAAGTGAATACAAAAATTTATAGTTATCAATTGTTGTTGCACCTTCCGGTTAAGCATGCTTTCCGATACCTGAGTTGGGCTTTACCAGTTAGATGGAAGAAGCTGGGTGGTAGTCTTCGTAATTAAGAAACAGAAAACAAGCAAGAGACCCTTCCCGATCAGCCCAGCCGAAGTATTCTGGGTATAATTCACCCCCAGATATATGATTTCACTTGAATGACATTACGACCATGGCATATTTCATATGACCCAGCCATCTTAGTGAACACAACGAATATTTAGTTAAGCCAGGATTCAAACTCACTTCATTTTCGCAACCAGAACAAAGCCCTAACTAATCAGGTCACAGAGGCTCTAGTTATCAATTGTAGGAGTCGTTTGAAAAATTCAGAATATCTCTATTTAGAAAATTCAGAACTGACTAAAATATATTCAAATGTTGTTGAAAAAATTCTCATAAAGTGAAATATATATGCACAACTGAAAATAGTTTTATTCATGTTAGTTTTTTAAAAAGAAAATATTTTAATAAAGATATTTATATAATGCATTAAAAAAAAGAAACGCTTTTTTATGATTTTCTCTCTCATATTTGTCCGTAAAAAGGAATAATTGTTATTTTGAGAAGTATAATGATTTGCTTATTTTTTTCATAATACTTGACACTAAAATTAAACTTGGTTAAAAAGAATTTGAATAAAAAATATGTAGTGAAAATATTTTATCGTAAATATAATGAATTCATTCATTAACTGGTTGAATAAGAAAAATCTTTTTAAGCAAGATTGTGTCTATTAGAATGTTATTTCGAAACATGTAGATTAATATTTTACAATAAATTTTTCTTAATTTTTGTACAAATCTTATTATCTATAGTTTTTCTAGATTTTCAGTCTTAAATGTTTATTTATAAGTAAAGAAATTTTAATGTTTTCTCTGAAGATATTAATTGCTTAATAAGATAAGAATTATTGATGATTTTGAATAAATTCATTGTTCATTATATACAGTTGATAACAAAATTATTATTTTGAATGATTAATAAAAATAATTTTAATTTTTTGATTTAATTATTATTTAAATAGCTAAATTTTTTAAGAAAAAATAAAAACTGATACATAAAATTTTAAATGTGTAATAATTTACATTTTCTGCCACATTTAATTATTCAATAAATAGGATAAACTATTTGAATTTCGATTTCGTAAGATATATTGTGAAAAGTTTATTCATAAAGCATCAGATGTGAAAAAGCTCAACAACGTATATGTATTTATAAACTATTATTTGTAAAATAAATTTGAAGTATCAAACATTTGTAGTATATAAAATTATTTCATTTTAGTTATCATTTTACCCAGCAAAATAAAAAAAATCAAACAATAACTCAAGATTTACAAATGCTTTATTTTTCTTTTGCTCTTCAAAAATATGAAAAATAAATACTTATAATGCTTATGAAAATGCTTATTAACTAAGTTTATAAGCATTTCTATGGAGTGCATAGGTATTCCATAAGAATTACATCCAATTTAGAATTTTCCAAGTAGACCAGATACAAAAATCAGAGTATCCTTAAGTAATTTTGCAACGTTAGCCAAGACACCAGGTATAAGTCCTCCAAATGAGTTTTGAGCTGTAGATGTTGGTGTTTCATTTTCCTTATTTGAATTTCGTAGGAGAAATGGAAATAAATATCCATTAACGCAAGATACAAATAAGCAGTAGAACACGATTACTAAAATGAAGCTTTTAATCATCTGCATCTATAAAGAGATAAAAAAAATTTAATTTCAATTCAAACAATGAAGATAGTGCGCACACACTCATCAGGGTGATCAGCGAATAAGCCCTGATATCAAAATTAAATATCGCAACAACAAAGATTCGAATTTTGCGAAGAGCATGCGAATCATCATCATCATCATCATGTTTTAGCATCCTGTCTAACTGGAATATCGAATAGGTTTTGAAAGCTGTGCCATGTTGCCATAGGACTGTGTTCTAATCTGTGGCACTCCAGTACCAAAAAAAAAAACAAGTTGTTCAATATAATACATTATTTCAATTTCTATGCTATCCTTTTTCACTATCCAACAATCGTGATTGCTTTAAACCAAAATTTCGGCTGGCAGAGCCTGGGTTGTGAGGTTCCTAGGTTCTGAAAGGACCCCTACTCTCTTCTAGAAGTAGTTAGGAGATGGTGAACAACAGTTGAATGCGAACTGACATATTATTGATTAAAAAATTTTAAGGGGGGTGGCTTAAGAAATTATTTTATAAAAGTTAGAATTAAAGTAAAATAATAATATTAAATGAAAATAATAATAATATTTAATACAAATAATTAATTAGAGAGAAAATAGAATTGATATTAACTTATAAGCAACAAATTATTATTAAAATTAGCTATTAAAGTACATTAGGGGTTTTGTAAATAAGTAGTGATTCTAAATAGTTTAACTATTGGAGAGGAAATAGTTTTTAGATCTTGGAGAAGCTCTCGCACTGAAATTCCTTTAAAAATGTCTTTAATTTGGTTTAATAATTCCATAATGTTTTGGAGTTCACCTTTCTAGGGAAGTTCGTCCAAGCAAGTAGATTTAGACATTGGAGCTGGGTGGGGGGAAGGAGCAGTAGCTTATGCATAGGAGACACCGTTTCGAATTCCTCTTGAATAATTATTATTATTATTATAAAAAATTACTTTTCCTAGCTACCTTTTTAGGCTTGGAGAATGCCTAGCATCCTTTATAGTTGGATGGGTGATTGCCTTCGCAGTTACAACATTTTGGATGTTCTAATTTTTCCGAGTTACTTTCTTTCGTGGTTTGAGGGACAGCGCTCTTAACGCAACGGGCTCTCAAATGACACATCTCAGCAATATGACTAAATCTCTGGCAGTTGAAACACTGCATCGCCATTTTGGGTCAATTGCTTTAAACTTGAAAGCACAATTTACTGGCTATTCATAACAAAACAGCGATTACAGCACCATTTTTTAACAGTTAATCTAACTAAATGTTTACAGTTTTGCTAATAAATGTACCGTTTAACGCATAATTCTTTGCTGTTGAGATATTTAATTTTGAAATCAGAGCTTATTCGCTGATATTTCTGCATATACATATATATGGATAGTATATATAAACATATATTTTTTTTAAAAAATTACTATTAACAAAAAATGTTCAGATTTATTTAGCGGGACAATTTTCTAATTATTGAAAATGTAGTATATATTTTAATTAATATTATTTTTGAGTTACTAATATAACACGCCAGATTATCAACACAAATTATTGATCATACGTTTTTAAGAAAAATATTTTCAACATTGTATCATTCAAATGCTCGTGTTTCATTTAAAAATGTTTTCAGAAAACAATTAAACATTTTATGATATTACATATGACTTTTTAATTTAATTTACATATTATTTATTTATTTGATAATATCACACGTCATATGGTTTTACCATGAATTTAAATACAGTAAATAATGATTTCATTAATTCTGTAAGTGAATACGAATGAATAATACAATTTTCGGAGAAATTTGTAGGCGTTATAAAATTTCATATGTATGTTGAGAGCTTTATAATATACACATATTAAAATAATGTGATTTAATGTAATTTAATAAAGTTGTATAAACATGAATAAATGCAAATTTCTACATTTCAATGTAATTTTCCTAAATAAATGAAATCGAAAATTTTTTACAACATATTATGTCTTAAATATGATTGATTAGAAATCTATTTTTGAATTATTTTGAACACTTTCATTTTATAGACTCAAGGATACTAAATAAATGAGAATATGATGCGTTAGAAAGTCTCATTACCGTAGCTTAAAATTCTAAAAATTATGGTTCCAGGTGATTAAACAAAGTATTTTGATCAGGAAACCCCACTACTAATATCAGTAGAATAAGGATTAAATGTCGAAGGTAATTATTTTTTAAAAACTTAATTTTCATTGAACTTCGTTGGGAAATTTATTTTTACTGCCTTTTGTATCTTTGCGATTTACTTGTTTTTGAAAGATAGAAATCTTCAACTTCTGGAAACATCGACTATGTCCACAATTTTACATTCTTTTGTTTTTATTTTTTTAATATAAATTATCAAAACATTTCACTGAGGGAAGTATAACAAATGTGCTAATTAAATTAAGTGAAACGATAAGAAATGTTTTTCTTTTGCCATTTATTTAAAATGAGTGATTTTGATGGTTAGAGTTTTATAAAGTTGTAAACTTTAAATTTTTTTTATGTGTCATTAGAGTTTTGATATCATTAAGTGGCTTATTTTATTAATTAGTAATTTCATCTTGCTTAAACTAAAGTATTATTATTTTCTTGTAATTATTTATGGAAAAGTTATTGTTTCATTAAAAATATTTATCTGAATCAATTGTCTTACTTCTTACAATTAAACAAAATTTCTTACCATTACTGTTTAAATTAAACCAGATTTTAAATTTAATCTATAAACATGCTTGAAAAATTGATAAAAACCATTTTTATAATTATATTTTTTGCTTCATTTTTATCAAAGTTTTAAAGTAATTCCTGCATATTAATTCACACTGCGTAAATGTTACAACGAATACCATCTTTACCTTGTTAATCTGTGTGTGTATGTTTAAGTTGATTTGGTTTATTTTCCATTCAATGCTTATGGTATGTTCACATTCGATCAGAATTTACTATTCAAGATTAATTCCTAACTTTTGCATACAGTGGAATCTGAGTCAGAAATCGAACCCACATACCATTAAATTGAAGGCAGAATGCTTACCCCTCAGCTGTTAATCCACTGATATCTTTCACTTGCAATATTTAAATGATCATATCTATCAAAAGTAGAAGGCAGACTGTTATCTCAATTTTAAAAAACATACTTCAGATTTCATTACATAGAATTTTAAAAATTTTGAAATTAAAATGCTAATTGATTATTGACGTGAGTCATCAATACTTAGTTTTGATCTCAATTTCAATTGACATCTTTCATTTTTCTTTAACGGTCATTCTTTGTGCATGATTTGTACACAAATACGATTTTTTGAGCGTGAACGAGTGTTTATAACATTGGGATCTACAGTTTAAAGGGGATTTCGAATGTTTACAAATATCCAATCTTGAGTTGAGAAGCAAGCTCACGAATGGTTAAACAGTAGACCGAATGCTAAACACTTATTAAATAGCTAAATGATGTATATTGCACATGAAAAATTTAAAATTGTGTTTGTCACATCAAAAAGATATATAATAATTTCTCTTATAAAAACATAATCATTAAGATTTCGGCATACAGTAATGATTTCAAATTTCATGCACGGTTTCATTATATAGTAATTAAATAATTAGTAATATAAATAATGTAAATGATAAAATATTACCTTCAGTAGAAAAAACCTCTTAGAATTTTCAAATTATAAAATATTAGTAATTTAATTATTTTACTCTCAAAACTTGATAGCAAGGATTTTCTAAGCTGTAGCAAAATGTATCTGTGAAATATACTTATATACTCTTATACTACAGCTGAGTAAGAGGTTTTAAATATTATATTTAAAATAATGATAAAAATGTCTGCAAGTATTTCGATGCTAAAATAGCAGTAACTGATAGTAAAACAATGACTTAAATAAGATATTTAATCTTATATTTTATGATAATAAAATTTTGCATTTCATGAAATATTTTTAAAAATACATGGAGGATTTTAAAAATATTTCCTACAAAATATCAAATCCTATTTTTAAGTGTTCATATCATTGCTATTTTTAGCAAATAATGAAATAAATATAACTTTATGAATTTTGTCATATTATTTTGAATGAATTAGATAAAAAAAAATCTTGCATTTTATGCAATCTAATTTTTCATCCTTACAGTTAATCATATACAGTATTAACGGCAAACTTCTAAAATTTCTTGAATTTTTATTATTAATTAAAGTATGTTGTTAAAATAAATTATGATTACTGAAGGAACTTGGAGAAAAAAACTAAATCCGCATTGGATTCTGATTTAATTATTTGTGAAATTTTTACACTTGTGAATTATTTTTTGAATAAAATTATCAGTATGTGATTAAGAAACTCAGTTTTGTTTAGCAAAAATGTTCATTCAGTACAGCAATATGATTTTGTAAACTTGATAGATAACCATTAAAAGCTTAATATTATTATAAGCTTTTACCCAGCAAACACAAAGATGCCGGGTATTCATTGGGCCGCTGCTGTGAGATGTCTTGGCCAGAAGAAGCCCGCAACAATTTGGTCTCGTCGGCTCCGTCAATAAAGTGTTCATTGTCATCGGTAGTATGGTTCGCTGCTGGCCCAACGTTGGTTGGCCAGCTATATCGTATTGGCCACGTGTGACCCATGTAATTGCCTGTGCCGTTTGCCCAGCTGTGGCCTTTTTTACCGATGTGCAGCCAGTTATAACTTATATTTTATTTCTACAGTTAAAAATGAAGTATTCATTTTTATATGCTAATAGTTTATATGTTGTGAAGCTAATATTATATTAAATTAAAACTGAATCTGTTTTGGTTATTTAGAAAAACAGTTTTTCTCCACAACCAGTGACATTAAATGGATTCTTTTATTTATTAAGAAATAATTATATGTAAAAGAAAACAATTGCAAAAATGAATTTCCAACCCTCACTATAGTGAACAGATAATGTCCACAGATATTACAATTCATTTTTATTAAACTTGAAATAAATTAATAGTCCCAAAATATGAGCTCATATTTTTAAAACTGAAGTTAATTTTCATATTTTATTAGATTTATTTTAAATATAGTTTCTCATTAATTTATATATGTAAATGTCATTTATAATCATTTTTTACTGATTTGTACAAATTATTTTTCAAAGTAGTTATTATTAATTTTAATATTTTTACAAGCAATTTTCAAAGGATTGCTAAACCTTGAGCACGAAAACTTATGTATAACTTAATTATTTAAAGACATTTGTTTTAACGATTTATTGTAATATTGTAAAGCACTCAACACGCATTACTTAACACTGAATGTTTTTTCATTAGGTAATATACATTATGTCACATATTTCTTTTATTAATGATGGCTTAGAACAAGACAGGATCCATTATTAAAATATTTTTTTATCAACACTCATGAATCACATACTATTTATTTTCACTTCTTCAATTTAAATTCTTTATTCTTTTGTTCCTTCCTCCTGGAGCATTTCGGAGCCAATTTCTTACATATTCTTCTATTTTGTTCTGGCAATGTTAGAATAATCTCTTTGCTGTCGAACACTTACTGAAAATAAAAATACAATTTAATCAATAAAAGTGATAAATTCAAATTGCTTTTTGTAATCTTTAAAAAATAACTTCAGAAATATTTCTTTTGAAGAAATATCTAAGTACTTTATAAAAACATGGACTTTACACGTGTTAATTAAATATTGACTAACAAGTTCGGATTTTTTAAAATGAGTCATCACAGTAATTAGATATTATATTCATCAAATGTTAAACTTTTCTTAAAACAAACACATTTGCAGAACTTTGAACACGATCATATTTAATGTTTATAGATTCACAAACCATGAAAAATTAAAATTTCTAGAGAATAATAACAAAAAATTACATTTTACATTATATGTAAACAGAAAAAAAGAAAAAAAATGATGGATCAATGTCACGAGATAACTTTAATGAGAAATATATTAATAAAATGAAATGTCTGTGAGATTTTTAGTGGAATAAAGAATATCATATCAACGGTAGAAATAGAAAAATATTCAGCATAAAGGAACTGCATAGTAACCGATAATATATATAACTTTTGATAAATGATTTTTGTCTATGATAACAGTTTCAATCTAGAAATAATTTTAAAATATTAAGATAAATAAATTGAAATTTTAAATAATTTACATACTCGGTTATAAGGAGGTTCAAACCATGTTATTGTTTATAAATTGTTACTGTTATATTATTCTTCTATTTATGTTTGAAATTGTAGCTAAGGTGTTGATTAAATTATTCATATGAAAATTGGATACGATGGATCCGAATAAGTTTATTGTCAATATACAGAACTATAATCAGAAAACTGTCACAACCAATGTTGATATAATCAACAATATTTGATTGGAACTTAAATGTACTGAAGGATTGTGAATAGAGATTGTAGTATCTCAACAAAATATCCGATCAAAACGATCATTACATTGCTTAGAGAAATATATTGCTTTAAGATAGGATTCATGATGATGAATGTCTACCAATATAAACTAAATATTCTTATAGGCATTTAGGTCAGTAAGAGATTTTGTGTTCAGGTAACCTTTTTCAAGAAAGATAGTTTGCTTTTTAGAGACTAGAATTCTTGATAGCAAGGCTCGATATCTGATCATGTTTAGTGCCTGAATATAAAAACATAAAATAGATTACTTTGTATAACCTTTTGTGTCAACATTCTTCTTTTAACATCCCGGAATACACTACAAAATAATGCATGGCTGTTCACGAAACGTATTTCAGTTAACTGGCTTAAAACAGTTAAAGGCTTTCTTTGTCAATTAGTTCATCATAATTTGCTTAAAAAATTTGGGTTAGAATAATTACAAATTTTTGGATACTTATTCTGAGATTTGGAGGCAAATCTGAAATAAAACCAGTAAGAGAATCTTCAAAGACAATTCCGCTGTAAATCAGATTTTAGAAGACATTTTCAGGAAGACCTGTAGTAAATCTCTTTTTCCCCCCTCTAATGTAAAATTCTGAAATGTGTCCCGCAATTGTTCTGACTTTTTAATGATATTTTCTATTGTTTTTATTTATTTCACTATGACTACAAATGAATCTTTTTCTACATAGACATTTTATTTTTGATATATTCATTTCATTATACATATTTTAATTATTGCAATATTCATTTAGTGTTTGCATTAAGCATTGGTGGAATATTCAAGAAATCAAATTGCAAATTTTTAATATTACTGTTTAAAAGAAATTTAAATAAAAATCTGTCTAGTAAGTAAACAAATTATTTGCTGTGAATTTTCACCAAAATTATTTTGAAACTAATTACAGCCATAAGATTGTAAATTATTATAACGCCTTTGGATAATTAAAACAAGTGACGTATGTAGAATGTCTTGATGTTTTGTTAGTATTTATAAAAGAATATTATTCCTATGTGTTTATGTTAATGACATAATATTCTCTGATGTTATGAAAAAAATTCAATGAATGTCCAAAAATGTATAGATTTGTTATGCAATTTGTATTCTGCATTTGGTACAGTTAAAACTCAGTTTTTATTCAAAATCATTTAGGATAATTCTTTTACGATTTAAAATTTTTAGGCAAAATTTGGTTGTATAATTTATGAAACTAACCAATTTAACTATATATTGATAACTTTGTTGAAAATATCCAAGATAATCTTTGTTGTTTGAAATATGAGAATTTTGTCTATTTAATTTAAAATAAAATTTTAAAACACGATATATTTTTAATTCCTATAAAGTTCTTTGTTTTCTTCTAAGTTACATTAGTTTCCAAACCTTTTGAAGAATAAATATCCTAAAATTTCTAAATTTTTAAAAATTGGAGTTGATTGTAAAAAACGAAATCAATCTCCCTTAAACTGTGATGCAAAGTTAAAAAATATATAATGTGAATTAATCAGGAATTAGTTCATTATAAAATGAATTTCTTTAATTATAAAAATAAGTATTTAACTTTTTTTCAAATTAACGAATGTGAAAAGTATGAGAACATGAAATAAAAGATGATGTGTTTGGCAGACTATATCTTTTATTTTTTAAATTTCCATACTATTTATGAAATTCTTTTACAAAATTAACTTTTTTCTTTGAAAAATTAGACATTTGTATGATGTAAATGATTACTAAAAAGTAAACTTAAAAAGAAAATAACATTTCTTTGAAAAATATCCTAATTTTTAATATACTAAAGGAAAACGTAGTCCATTTGTTTGTCCAATCATTTTCAATATTAATATTGAAAATGATTTTATAAAATAAGACTTAATGGTCAAATTAATGAAAAATAACATGAAGACACTTAAGTATATCCTGATTATGTTAAATGTATCACACACATTATGTATTGAAGTGTTAAGAACTATTAAAAACACAAATTACTATGCAGAATAATTTAAGATGTATAAATCAAATATTGTATTGAAAATAACTATGTTTGAATGATTTAGTGAATAATTGTCATTCTTTTTATTTCATCAAATAATTCTAATATTTAATAAAGTAAATAAATCAGGTTTATTTTTAATTCTGTTATTTAGATATTAGCTGCAAAATATGATTAAAAATGCAGACTCTTATGAATAAATACTTAATAGTTCTTACTCATAAAGTTAATAAGGATATGTACCATTTTGGATTTAAAATTTAAAAAATTGTAAAAATTATTTAATTACACTTAATTGTTAAAATTAATGTAATTTCTTTAACCAAAATAAAATTGATACAAAAATTTTGAGTTTGTAATAGTCACAAAATTTAAATATTCAATAAATAATCTTAACTGTTGAAACTAAGATAGAAATTTTGCAAATTATGGGAAAAGTTTGTTCATGTAGTAACAAATTTCCT
>JAPDSC010159959.1:0-13878 GCA_026290005.1 Latrodectus geometricus
GCTTGAAGGAATTTTCAGTTTATTCCATTAGTTTAATTTAAATTAAATTGACGGCACTAACCGTGAAAAATTATATTCGTTTTATTAAAGTATCTAGCGATAACCTTGACGAAGAAGGATAATAAACTTAATTTTTACAAGTAATATGAGACATTTTTTTCAATAATAATAAATAATTAAAATAGTTAAATATTTGATAAAAATTCTAAACATTTTCTCGAGCGCATTTGTAAAGTTATTATTTTAAATTCTGAGTAAATTTTATTTGAAAAACCAAAAGGATGTATAATTTTTCACATTAGAGTTATGAAAATATAACATAAGAAAATAAGGATATTTACAAAATATAAACATATGTGCTTCTATAGCAAATAACAGATTACGATGGATAATTTAAATGAAATGAATTTCTTAACGAGTATTTCTTTCTACATGAAGCAGAATAAATATAAATAGAGTGCATTATTATTTTTTGAGAATTATGAATCTCCAAAGGAACTTAATAAATTATTTTAGAAAACAAATACCAATTATTATGTTAAAAGCATAACAAATTATTTTATTATTATCTTAAGATTATCTGAATAAATTATGCATGAAAAATATCATTTAATTTATTTTGTGATTTTCAACTATTATAATGTGGAATATATAAAATTTTCTTTGCAATTAAAAACATAATAAATATTCCTTTCTAATTAAAAACAAACTTTTGGGATATATAACGAAATATCTATTTCAACAGACTTGTTTTACTTTTGAAATATATAAAATATAATGTATACTTTTTTTTACAAAATTTTCTGTGATAATAACGTAACTATATTAAATTAATTCACAAATTATTGATTTTTATTTTACTCGGTTTTACACACGTATTTTAAAATTGTTAGATAACATATTAATACCCATAAGACAGCATTAATGTCCGAAATTTTGCCAATTTCTGATTATTGAATTTGTATTTCTTAAATTAGGATTTTGTAAAAAAAAATATCTCACTGGCGCAAGAGAAAAATCACTGTAATAAATACCATAAGGAAAACAACTCTTTTTTAAAAAACCTATTCATGTAATTTTTTTCAGTTTTGTGAAATGTCACTTAAAAGGAAGCATGAAAATTGAAATTTAGCATAAATAATTTTCTTTTTCTATAAAAATAAAATATGAAATACACGCATTGTCTTTCTTGGTTCCGGATTTGCGGAAACGAAGGGTACAGAAAAATATAGGACATAAATATCTCAAGCAATTGGTTCAAAATTAATTCTAAGTGAATCGTAATTAAATGCGTTTTAGTTTACTATTTGATTCATGTGTGTGATAAATACTTTTAAAGGGATAATTTTTAATGTCTAAAACAAGTATTCTCCAGATTTTGGTTTTACTTCTTAAAAACAATTTTAGTCACCCATTCTAATTTTTTTAAAGTTTAAAATTTTTGCAACTAAATTAAAAATTAATGTATGCTATTTGAATGGAAAATATCTTTCAAATTTTGTTGGTAAAGCAAAATTCCAAGGAAAATCTGATAAATATTAAATAATTTTTGTTTTTATATATTTCTTTAACTCAATTTTAGCTCGTTTTTATTTTTCATCAAATCTTTTATTTTATCAAAAGTTAATTTATTTGAAAATTGCACTAGTACTAACCTTTTTATGTTTCACTGTACACTTTGAATTTAGTTGCAAAACATGAAATAAATTATTTTTACTAAATCTGTATTTTTTCCTTAGAACTATAAGTGAGTTTCTTTGAACAGTTTAATATATGATTTGTTTGTTTGAATAGTTTCCTGTTATTTGCTTTGGAGTTCAATGATTTTATTTTTAATACTTTGATTACTTTGATTGCACGCATTAAAATGCAGTCCATAATTTTCTTGGTTCAGACTTGTAAGCATTTTGTAAAAATTACTACTTTAGTTAAACTAATAGAATAAATATGCTTTGTTTAATGAAAAATTTTGTTAAGGTTACGATTATAAAAATGATTTTGGTATAGAATGATCTCATTATAATGTGGAATAACATTTAGAAAAACGATGGACATTATGCTATAAGAGAATTATAACTATCCTATTTTAGATAAAATAATTTTTAAATATGTTTCTTAGAAAAATACATGTATGATTATGTGGAAAACAATCTTTTCAAACTGATTTTCTTCCCTCAAAGAAAAATAACTCATCTGAAAATTGTTCTTTCATTTTATTTTTTATCAAACGCATATACTTTTGGCAGAAATGTTTTGTTTCACACTAATGCCAATACTTCTAAATATATAAATATAGTAACAAAATCTATCTTCAAAGGGGAACAGAAAACAGCCAAATCAACATCAGTTGAAATTTGTATTTTTTTAGGAATGAAAACATTAAAACTCAATTTTTAATTACATTATCAATTGAAATATTCCTCAATATTTTTTTGTAATTTTACTCTCTAAAATATATCTATTTTTTATGTTATTCATTAAAAATTGAAAAGCTTCAATGACTTATGAACAATTCACTTGAAGTTAAATATCAAAATATATAAAGAGACATACATATAAATACATAAAATAATAACTATTAGTGGTAAGCAACAATGTTAGTTTACTAACATAATATATTAGCAAATATGTATACATATGAATGAAAAAAAAAACAAAAGAATTAGAAAAAAGCTTTGATAAACCTGAAATATTTTATTTGCATAAGTATTTTGATTTTTTCGTCTTCTTTATGGTAAGCAGTTTGATTTATTCTTTTTATTTTATTTTTTTCGTGTCCCAAGACAATAATTTTACTTGAACAAACTCATAAAGAACAGAATAATTTTTGATGAGGCTTTGTTATTTTTATATATTTTCCATTTATTTAAAAAGTTTTTATTATTTTTTTTATTAAAAGTATGTAAAACCACAAAAATAATCCCCCCTTCTTAATTCTTAAGGAAATATTTAGAATTAAGTAAATGACATGTAACTTCAATTGTCCATTCCAAAGAGTTATTACACACGACTTTGCAGGTCTGAAATAGAGCACAATTTGATTTATATTAACTAGAAAAAATTAAAATTGTAACCTTTCTTGGAATAAAAGCTCTCACACAGCGCCGGCCTTCTCTGAAAATTATTCATTCATTCACTCACTCATTCACTCTTTCTCTCTCTCTCACAAACATACACATACAGAACACAATTATTTACTATAAATTCAGAAAAGTTATATTTCAGCTGTTTACTTCATGGTAACCTGAGATTAACCACTTGTTTCCTGTTATTGCTATCATTCCATGACAACTATATACTTGTTGCCTCTCTAAGTCTGAGAAATTAGTTACATTACAAAATCAACTATCTCTAAAAAAATTCGCTTTTAAATCTTGTTAAAATTTTTAACACAACAGAGGTACTTCTTATGGAAGTAACATCATTAATTTAAACAAAGACTATGTAATTGTCTCAGCTACACTTACAGTCAAAGATTTCAAGTGAAAGAAAATTTTCTGCATTTCTATATTTACAATGCAAACATAAATTTAAATGTTGTAATTAAATAAATAGAATTAGACACAACGAAAAATTTACATTTACTAACCAACAAATATGTTAAATAAAGGTGAATGAAACATGCACTCAAACTAATGAGAATTTCGTATTTCATGATATTAAATCAAACATATTTGATTAATATCATGAAATATGAAATTATGTATAAAATTATATAAAACATTTAAAAAAATGAAAGAGTTATAATTTTGCTTGAGGAAAAAAAGTTGATTGAATCTAATTGGTTGTCATAGAAGTTCAGGATATATTTAAGGGAAGATACATTTAGTCAATAACAAGGAAACAATGGTTTCACCTATGTTGTAAATATGCAGTTTGTGGCAGACTGGAATGTAAAAGACAAGAATTACTAGTAGAAAGGATTGTAGCTGAAGGATCAGAAGGTGCTCGCATTACCATTCACGTAATTGTGAAAGATTTCTGTTGAAGCACTTCCAACTCAGTTTAAATCATCCACAATTCTGAGCCAACTGATTATCCTCCGAAGCAATATAATTGCAAAAGTTGTGGAAGCAGGCATTACATATTAATAGCAAATTTCTTCTTCGTGTCAATCATTGAGATGAAATTGCACGGTTCACTAATTTCATGTAGATGAGTCGTATGTCATTTCCTGTTGAAGTAATAGCAGTTTTTAATTTGTTTAGTTTTTTACAACTCATAGCTTCCACACAATGTTATGCTGTTATATTCCATGATAAGCTAATTCTAAGAAGTTACTCATCAATTTAAATTAAGGTTTAGAAGAAATTCAAGATGCTAATATGTGTTCTTGTACTGTTAGATTTACGTATACGCTTTGAAGTTTTTGTAAATTGAATGCCATACTTAGCTTTACATCCTAAGTTTTTTTTTTTTTTTTTTTTTTTTTTTTTTACTTTAATGTTTTATAATAAGAGAAATTTTATACAAACATAAGCATAGAAATAATTTGACAAAGTCTAGGCAAATGAAATTTTTTTATATCTCTTTTTTTATTTATCTGTATAATGAATGATACATACACGCTCAAACAATATGATATGCTGACATTTTTATTGTTATTCCATTTTATTTAACATTCCATTTTTTATGAGAAAAAATAAAGAAATAAAATAAAGTGTCTCTCTTTATCTAAGCTTTTTTAGAGAAAGTATAAATATAAATAATTGCTTACACGATATAAAATATACAGTAAAAATTTTGATATTTGATTATTAGCACAAATTTACTGAAAATAAAAATGATAAGTCACTAGTCTCTAGTGTTAATAAAGTAATGCGATACTTATACAACTTTACATTTCTTAAATATTTGACAATGGATTTGCATATGAACAAATCATTTTTTTTTTGTATTTCGGTTATATGAATCAAAAGATGTTCAAAGATCCATAGTTTCGGCTATAATTTTCGTTAATACATTTTATTATTTTACTATTTCTTATACCAGGTATTCTTGTTGATAGCAAAATAATACATTTATGGAAAAAAATCATAAAAGCAAATAGTATTTTTTTATGATTTTGCTTTCATAAAGATTGTATAAAAAACACATTTTTAAAATATTTATAAAATCATTTTTGAAAATTCATTACTTCTTGTTTACATATATTTAACTATTTTAAATGAATTACTGTTTTCCTATAAGATAGATATTTTTTTTTATCCATCTGTATTCTAATTAGTTAATAAATAAACATGATTTGTAATTAACCGTTATAATTGATTCTTTAGCTCAACGAAAAAGTCATAATTACAATTTGTATATCAAATTTTGTGTTAAATCTCGTTAATTACTTCATATAATAAGGAAAAAAAAATATGGACTTTTTGTAGTAGCAGGATGCTAGGTGGTTGTTTATAGTAAGTTTTGCTCATTATGTATTGCTTAATGGAATTAGCATTCAGTCAGTTACATATTTGAAAAGTATTTAAATGATGAAATATATATCTAATGTATTTGTATTGTTTAATTAATAATATTAATAAATATTATAAAATTTTTAATTTAAGAAATAAATATTATGAAAAAATGGTAAACTTTCGAGGTCATGTTTGTATCTCGATCGTCATTATGTACACACAAGGGCAAACTAGACCAAGATTTATGGTTTAAAGTGGAACACAACAATCATTCCCTCCCAGTGCGGGATTTGAATTCACGAGCTGTTGAACAGAAGCTCAGAGCCCTAACCATTCAACTACCAGCTCAGCTTGCTAACTTTCAAAAAAAGTATATATATTTATCCGAAATAAGGAAAAAAGAACTTCTCAGATTTAAACAAATAATTAAGGCTTTTGTAATGTATTTTTAGAAAGGAAATATAAGATATAAATGTTTGAAATTTATAAGTTGCTAAAAGTTTCGTGGATTTATGTGCATTGAATTTTTTCAAATTGAGCAAAATAAGTAATATTTAATTAAATAAACATAATTCCTCTATCCAGTATAAGATTATTTGAAAAGTGACTTAGAAATTGTAATAAGAATGGTGGTCTAAATGCAATGAGCCACTTCTAAAATAATTAAAGAAAAACAGTCTGTAAAAAACAAAATTAGAATATGCATAAAAAGATATTTTTCTATAGAATTGTTATAACAAATCGACAGGTAGCACCTTAAATGAGAACGGAATCATAATAACATTAAAACAAAACAAATTTCCAGCTGCGCATGCTAAGAATTATAAATAATAGAAGAATACTATATATAAATAAAAGAACACGCAAAATTATTTACGGTTTTAAATTCGTTTATGTTATGTAATAATTTAAATAAAACATTTTTGAACTAAAATTTATATTTGAAAAGGATTTAGCTTGAAATCACTTTCCTACCCAGTTAATGGTATTAAGTTAAACCTTTGACTTGGGAAGACATTCACATGTATTTAATTTCCAGAAAAGCATTCTGTCTGAAATTTGCATTGTAATTCTGACAGTACCATGTCTTCATATAACACGCAATGAATCAAATGAATGAATAGTTGAGCGAACAAATATTATATTGTCTGTAGGAAAGGAAGTTCTAAATAGCTCTGAAAGAGCAGTCCAATTGGAAGCCCTCTTTTCTTCGTCTCAAGTTCTGTAGATTCATACACAGAGAAAACATTTTATTCTCATCAATTTTCAGAGGATGTCACATAAGGTCACATCACTCTAATTATTTCTTAGAGAGCAACTATACAGGATATAATTTGCTGTTGGAGGTCAAAAAAATGTGTCCTTCGTATCAACAGAGATGGCTAATTATATCTCAGACATTACTTTTTGACTACCATCTATTTGAGATGAATATACTAAAATAGGTGTTTTTGTGAAAATAATGTTTCTAATACTTTATTATATATATATAAATACAACAAACATAAAAGATCCGTTAAATGCTCTTTTAAAATCTAATTTGTACAACAAAGGAAAATCTTTTCAAACATCAAGAATATTGAAATTAGGCAAAATAACGCATATTACAAAGTTTTAATAGAATTTAATATTATTCATTAAGATATAGTATTTTAATTAATGGTATATTATAAATGGTAATAAATTTTTTTAATGAGAAACTTCACTACTGAACTTGGATTTTGTTGTCTTATAGATAAAAATCTCGCCATATGAAGATAATATTTTGTGATTTACTATAGCGCGTAACGTTTTCAAAGACAACCTTAACTTTAAATAATTCCGAATTTTTGCATAAAATTTTATAAAATCA
This sequence comes from Latrodectus geometricus, assembly GCA_026290005.1. Classification (NCBI taxonomy): domain Eukaryota; kingdom Metazoa; phylum Arthropoda; class Arachnida; order Araneae; family Theridiidae; genus Latrodectus; species Latrodectus geometricus. Next base: position 7,258 of record JAPDSC010159959.1, read on the forward strand.
AAATTAATAAAATGTATTCAATTATTTTTAATCTTTTGACAGCATTCGACGTATCAGAACGTCATGCATTAATTTGGCCAATGTCGCACATGACTTTCTGATACGTCGTTGAAAATGAGACAGTATTTTAAGGTATTCATTCTTGTTTATTTCAAAGTAATTTGTATCCACCATACTCTTCAAAATTAATAATAAAATTTGCTTTTTATTACAACATGAATTTATTTGTTTTTTCTTTTTTTTGCGATATGTAATATTTAAAAACTTATCCCAATATTATACATATATTAATATAGCATGAAATAAATGAATTCTTGGATAAATTATGCTGTTCTTACAAAATACTCCATATCCCAAAAAATTAAATGTGCTCCACATGTAAAAAATTATTCAAATAAATGTGCACCCAAAGGTTTAAGAACAAAGAGAAATTCTTATGAAAATGCTTCATAATTTTCTCTCCATTCTGGAACTCAATAAATTGACACATTGCCTTTTTATAGACCTAAAAACTATTCGAATCAAATTTCGCAATCATTTCACTGAATTCATAAATTTAACCTTATGAAAAAGTAAATTGTTTTTAAAAGTTTCTGACAAGCATATTGAGAAGAAAACAATTAATAATATAGAAAAATGCATGTTGATGAACGTACCTTTTCCCAAAAAACCATGTTTTATAAGCTGAGCTTCAACCAGCAGTCTTGGTAATAAAAGGCACATTGAAGCTGCTAGGTGAATCAACGGTGCTAAAGGCCCTCCATGCTTCCACAGAGATCTGATCCAACGATAGCATTTCTTCTTTCTTAAATTCTGATAAACAACCATATCGGGTTCTTCAGTTCCGATTTTATGCCCGTCATTTGCATAGTTACCAACTTTCATAAGGGAGAGTATTACAAAAAACGGCATTAAAACTACTGCTGCTCCAACCAAGGCCACATATGCATTTAATTCGAAATAAGGTTGACCCTGAGGTGGCCAGGGTAAGGATACATAGCGCGTAAATCTCTGGATGCTAGTGGTCATTATATACACTTGCAGAGCCAAAGCAATGACACAGTACCACACTGACCATTGGCTGTTTACTGCAGGGCAGGAAACATCGTTTTTTCCTGGACTGACCATGATTGACAATTAAAAGTTCTTTATTTCATTTTTTCAAGATTCCTGGAAAGAAGGAAAATATTAGGATGTTTCAATCAAGGTAGTATGAATATTATTGATAACTAACAAAATATTTTCCATAAAATTCATTTTAAATGGGAAATGCAATAGTAATTACTACATAAAATGCAATTATAAACAATATGATAATTTATTCTGATAAAAGTACATAAATATTGCTGGTAACTAACAGAATTGTCTATAAAATTATTTTAAGTATGGAAAATCTTATAATAATTTTTTCATAAACAACTAAATATAGTATTTTACATAATGACGTTCCTAAACAATTACAGATAAGATTAGCGGATGCAATTAGTATTATGGACATGAAGTTGAGTTATAATGTAAAGCACTCATAAAAATATTTAGTAAACATTCTTATTCAAGACACAATATAAGACTTTCCATTCTAATAATTAAAGGTAATCTCATTTAAAACGATATCATTTGTTAAGCACGTTTGTAATGCTACATATTATGTTATTTTTATATGTTAAATATGTAAGAATACCTGTCCAATTTGCTAGCGAGTTTCTCACATTTCGATATACAAATATGTTAACTAAAATGTATTTTCACTCACACAATTTAAAATTCATATTGTAATAAAATATTATGAACCTTCACATATTTGAACAATAATTCGAAAGAAGATGAAATAATTCTCGTTTGTAACTTAATATAATTTATGTTACAAATGAGTTAAATGCATTTTCCCTTTTCAGTAATAAATTTTGCACTGAAAAAATGTTATGGTATGTATTTTTCAAAAAATCATAATTCGGATTACCTTGTTTAGGTATAATATGATTTAAATGAAAGAATCTTTACATGCTATGAGCGTTTAAGAAAACATTTTTTAAAAAACTTCAAAGTTTTAATTAAAAGCAAAAGAATTCATTTATGGCAAAAGGTTATAAAATGGGGCAAAATAATATAATGAAACATACATATAATGATATTATTTTACATTCAAAAGTGATTTAATATCTAAAATAATATCAGATAAACTGTCAAATCATATTGAAAGCATTTACAAGGAATCAATATTAATAAGTTTAAAAATAAATTCTCGTACCTCAAAAATTTTGAAAATATTTTACACATTTTTTAAATAAATTTATTACAATAATTAAATTGTAAAAGAACAAACATTTCCTTAAATAAGAAATAAATCATTATTCCTTTAGAATAAATTAAGGTATTTCAACCCTAAAAAATTATAAACATCTCATAGAATATATCAAATAAAAATGAAAAAATTTTTAAATCAAAATATTCGTATACTTTTCTAAGCGTTCTCCGGCAAAGTATCATTAATATCTTCTGTTAGTTTAAAATCTACCATAAGCTCAAATTACTTTTGTCGGAGATATTAGTATCTTGACTCAAATTTTTAAGCACGAAAGTAATTTCACTTAATTGATCTGATATAGGTGGTTCAGGTACAAAATATTGAGCGAGAGGGCTTTGCGTGATAAAAATTGGATCAAATGGGAATTCTCACACTGGGAGAAGAAAAGGACCTAACCGCCATCCTTATTGATTTTATTCTTGGTGAGGTACCCCCTTAACATAGGGCTTTTTAAACAGTGAAAATGCTTTTTATTCAGAAACTTCTAGTATTAGCAACTGTCATGAATACAAAGAAAATCATAATGAAGTTAAGTAAAGCTTGAAATAATAAGCTAATTTAATTTCTTCATTAATTTAAACAATTGGAAATATCAGTCAATTTAGTAAAATCGAATAATTATTTAATTCAACTTACTTTGTTTTTGTCTTTGAACTGAAATTATCAGCACTCAACTGATCCTCAAGAGGAAGGTAATAAGCCTTAAAACATCTCGTAACATCTGAAGCTTCCGTGATGCGCTTTCTTTTCGATCATATCTTTTCAATCCGTCTTATAGGGTTACCATTGCGACCCCATTTTGGCGATCGCCAAACGTCACATTGTTAGAAAAGCACGTGTTTCACCCCACTGTGAAGATATACCGACGCTAAATCGATTGCTTCATTTTTTTTTTTTTTAGCAGCTCCGAAAAAAATAATACCCGAGAATTTGCCCGTCACAAATGCTTTCTGCATACACTGCGCTTGCGCAGTTTCGAAACGAAAAATTTTCTTTGTTACTGAATTAAGAAACTTTTCCTAAATCCAATAGATAAAATACAAGTGAATTCATTTCGTTATAAATAATTTCGTTAGTCCTTGCAAATATTAAATGAATTATTTATAAAGTTTAATATACAGAAATTAAAGATTTGTACTGAAATATATAATAATGCTTTTAAAAATAAATAATATTCTTTATCAATAATAATAATCTAGGGATTCTTTTCAAAATAATTCTTTATTATTTTTAATCTGAGGTATTAAACTACGTATACACAAATTTCAAATTCATTCCTCGTTAATTAAATATTGAAATTTTTTGTAATATTTTAATTAATGAGAAATGAATTTGAAATTTGTGAATACGTATGTTAATACCTCAGATTAAAATTAATAAAGAAATTTCTTACAAGTTTTTGAAATATAATTTTATTTAAAGAGAATATATGGGATTCAGAAGAAGATAATTTAAATTTCCAAGAGTAATTATTTTAAGATATTAATCATTGCATTTAATATATATAATTAAAGTACTTATATTACAACTGAGATAATAATAAGATATTCAATTCAATGGCATATACTTAATTTCAAGTTTCTTCAGTCAAATTAATTTTACTAATGAATTAGATTATATTTTCAATATCTGATTAGTAAAATGATTTATAATTCATTAATGAAAAAAACAAATGGAAAATATTTTTTATTTTCCAAAATCTGGTGCAAGAAGTAAATCAAAACTGACGTCAAGATCATTTATGATTGACACAATTAAAACAAGTTTTTTTCAAAGAATTAGAAACTGAATAATTTGTTAAATAGCAAATATCGTTTGTTAATCAAAATAAATTTAACTCCCTTTGATTAGCAAACTTTGAAAATTTGCTAATCAAAGAATATTGTGTATGCTTCTGAAATTACTGAAGCTCATATGGATGTGTGTAAGAAATGTGAATAATAGAGATTATGAATTTTTAAGTTAAAAATAGTTATAAATTTAAACAATCTAAAGAAAATGAAAAGCGAGAAAACAAGCTACGAGCTTGCTTTGTAAGGAAGTCATGGAGCATCCTAAAACGACATGGTATTGATTTTGTAATAAAAGTGTCTGTTCTGTAATTCCAATTGTGTAATTTGTTCATTGATATAACGTAATTCATTAATTTTAACATACTTTGTTCTCCTGTAATTCTGCAATTTATTCAAGTTTGAGCTACGAAATGGGTTATTGGTAAGGATTTGGAGGAAAATATCGGAAATTCAAATTTAAATCCATTATATAGAAAAGTGGAAAACTCTGTACCGTAAGAATAATAGAATTGACCCCATTAATAATACTGTTAAAAGAAGTATAAGTTAAACTTCTGAAAATATTGAAACAATTTGGTGGAACTTTGAAACAATAACATTTGATTTATTTAATATTTTTAAAATATTTGTTGATAAGCACCAATAATTTATGTTTGAAAACCATAATCTTTAGTGTTGTAGAAATATCAATAATTTTTCTCATGCTATTCTAGGTCAAAATTATTTCTTAGAAACTGATGAAATAAAATTTGGAAGTACGTCTTATAAGTGTTATTTATAGAGAAGACTCTGATATCGAAAAATTTCACCCTAGTTTTAATGAGATTTTGAAATCGCAATAAAATATATGAAGACATATGTAGATTTTTCAAACAAGTTTAGGGAGCTATTAGAGCACTTAGTGTGAAACTCTAATGGATGTAATAAAACACCTGATGCAATGTCTCCTCTCTGACTACAAAAAGTAGAGATTTGATAATGATAAGTCTGCTTCAGATTGAATTTTCTAGTTCACCTGCACTATTTTTAACCTGATATCTGAAACTGCTTTGAAGATATAGTGGAAAACTAGTTTAGAAAATGGAATATAAATTTGATTCAGACGATTCATTTGATAACAGTATCGCACTTACAATTCCATTATGTCTGGAGAGCATGAGAAGCATTTGGAAAGCATAAGAAATATCAGGGAAGCATTCTGTTTTTGTGTTAATTCCAAACTATAATTTATTCGTGATTTTTTCTAATTTAAAAAAAATTTATTAATTAGTAGGTATATTTTATTAATTGCAATGATTTATGATTAAAATGTAATTATAATATTGGTAATGTTGATAAAACCAATAAAAAGTACAAATTTCAAAATTGGAAGTTAAGGAAAGTTAGCCATGAGAGATATAAAATATATCTGAGCTATAAACCTAAAAAATCATCACAACAAGTTAATTAAGTGAACTCAATGGCTCTGAAAACGATTGTAATAGCATTTCAAATTAAATGCATATTCAAACTATAATGGTGAACTTTCAAACAACTTTTTTTATTTCTGGATGTGGGGTTTTCATGTTTAAGTTCAGAACACCAAAATATCAGTTCTGAGAACATCTATTATATAATAATCATTTCTCAGAAAGAAATTTTCGTTACTGAATCATCTTAAATTAATAATACTATTTTCTTTCATAGAAATTACACTTTTATTGATTTATACTATTCAACAATGAATCACTTCTAGAAATTTAAGTTAGAATTAAGATTCATATAGTGGTAAGAGCAGTATGATAAGAACAAATATGGAATCATTATTATTCATAGCTTACAATATTTTCTCAGATTCAAAGCAGAAATTGTAAATACAATTTTAAAAATCCATATGAATGCATAACATTTTTCAAGGATTTTGTTCCCTTTTTTTATACAGAAACAGAGAGAAATACTCAGACAACTCTGAATAATTTAGCTAGTTTCACGTGCCTATATGTCGGAGCAGTTGACCTCCAGACTGTACTTAAGGTTAACAGATTTGGAAGACTTGCCTTCCCCAAGCGACTTGTAATTTTTAACCACGGTTAAGTGACAAGGTTGACACCTGAGATGGCACGCTCTTCTTCATATCCGCATTACGTCAGTGGAAAGACTTGAATGTTATAGATTATCGTAGATGCATCCCAACCCATAGAGTTCCAGTAACCCTCCTAATGGGGTCATTCTCTCAATCACTGCTCGCTGCAAACAATGATTTACTTTGCTGATCTTAGCTACTGAGCTCCTGGGGCTCTCAACTATTTTCCCAATAAGACCAAGAAGCTTTCAAAAGAAATTGGCGGAAAGGATTTATAGGCAAATTTTACAATTTCAAAGGTTTTCATATGACTCGATCAGAGAAAACATCTGTAAATTATATTTTTCTTATATATGAAAGTTCGAATATTTTAAAAACAAATGTCAAGGAACAATGAGAATTTGTTGATGCATTGTTGAAGTTATTTAACCAGTTACAAATATATTCCAGAACATATTTTT